>JAEQBA010000780.1:0-160689 GCA_019434445.1 Phalangium opilio
GTCCTACTATATTCTCTACTCCTTTCTTATGTTTAATTGTAAAATCAAAAGTTTGAAGGTACATTGCCCATTTAACTAGTCGAGAATTTGTTCCCTGATATTAAATAACCACTGTAAAGCTTGATGGTCAGTAAGGACAGTGAATTTGGGACCTTCTAGAAAGGCCTAAACTTCTTAACTGCCCAACAAATGGGTGGAGTACCTAGTTTCGGCGGCGTTTTTAATCCTGTACTATCGTAAGCTATAGGAACTTCTACATTATCTTGAATTTGGGAAAGAAGGGCACCTAACCCTGCATCACTAGCATCTGTTTATAATGCACGGGGAATGCATTCTAAAGGAAGCTAAAGAATGAGCCTTACAAATTTCTTCCATCTTTTAAGTTTTTTAATGGGAGCTACTATTTGGGAGTAGTGATTAATAAATCTATTATGCCAACCTGCCATCCCTAAAAATCTCTGGACTTCCTTAATATTGTTAGGTGGAGGGAATTTCTCAATGGCTTCAATTTTTGAAGGATCAATATGCACTCCTTTTTCGTTGACTATGTGACCAAAAGAGTAGCTTCTTTTTGAGCGAAACGACACTTCTTCAACTGAAGGGTGAGACCCGCTTCCTCTTATCTATTTAGGACGAATTCTAAACACGCTAAGTGTTGATCCCAATCCTCGCTAAGAGAGGTTAAGTCATCTAAATAGTCAATTAATTGGAAATAGTCGGAGTCTCTAAAAATTTCGTCAATTAATCGCTGGAAGGAGCTAAAGGCATTACAGAGCCCAAAAGGGAGTACATTAAACTCGTACTTTCCCATATGAGTCACAAAAGCCGTTTTTGGTCTGCTCTTAGGGTGCATTTCTTCTTTCCAATACCCTGATTTAAGGTCAAGAGTTGTAATGAATTTTGGTTTTCCCACTCTAGCTAGCATGTCCTCTATATTAGGCAAGGGATAAGGGTCCTTAATGATAATCTGATTTAGTTTTCTATAATCAATACAAAACCGGTAGGGTTTACCCCTTTTTGTTTTATCAACTAAAACTACGGGCGAAGCCCAAGGAGATACGGGGGTCTAATGATCCCGTCATCCAACATTTCCCTAACATCTTGTTCTATTATTTACTTCTTCTGATCATTAACACGATAAGGCTTTGATTTTATGGGCCTACCCTAGTCCTATTACCCGTATGAATCTCGTGGAAGACTAGTCCTGTTCTTCCTACTTTATCCAAATATAATTCAGGGAATTTTAACAATAGGGATTCTAGTTGCTGACGTTGTTCATCGGAAATAGGGGCTGCGGAAACCGTTTCCCTAATACTATCTACAATCTCCTTCTCTATTGGATACTTCTTTAGGTTACCCACTAAACATTGTGACGATTCAAAATCTAATTTGACCTTATTTTCTTCAAGGAAGTCTTGTCCCAATATGAAGTCACTAGTCAGGGAAGGAACTATATAGAAATGAAATTTAAATTGTTTTCAAGTTCATTGGGCTTAAGAGAGAACTCTAATTCATGAAAGTATAACGGCCATCGCCCCAAACTATACAACCTAACTGGTCATCTTCAGGTAATTCTGAAGAGTTTCTAAATTTACAAATCTTTCACCATTGATTTAGACTGACAAAAGAAGCATCAGCCCCACTATCTAACTTAGCGTGAACGGTCGCGTGTTCAAAAGCAACAGGGATAGTAACCCTTTTATAACTTCAACCTTTTCTAACGGATTCAATCCTCGAGAGAGAGAGAGAGAGAGAGAGACTCTGGTTGTGGGTAGCGAGAAATTAAACCCTCCCGCGCCAAGTGAGTCGCTCAGTTAACCCCTCTCTCTGCGTGACGTCACTACTAAGGAAAAGTCTATTTCCAGATTTCACTTGCGGGACTAAAATTATTATGAAATGAAAACCGCGTAAAAACAAAAAACTTGCAATGGAAAGTTGGGTTTTTTTAATAATGGCAATTAATAAACAAAAATATCAGATATTTTATTTAACTACACTTTATGACACAAAATATGAAAATAGGAACTTTAAATGAAATTTTAAACGAAAATTTTAGAACCTTTCAAAGAACGCGCTTGGCGTAATGTTTTTTGATGTATATTTTTGTACTTTGTTATTGTTGAATAAAATTTGGTAATTCTTAATGTCTTTGTCTTTTGCAAATATGAAAGTGAAAAATAGTTTCGAGATAACGCTTAACGTTATTGAAATTAATAATACTTTAATTTAAATAGATGTATCTTAAATATTTTTTTAAATATGAAAAGGTTTTTTTTTAAATATCAATAGGTTTTTTTTAAATGTAAAACTTTTTTAAAAATAACAAAATTTTTTTGTTTTCAAAAAATATGAAACAAGTTTTTCAAAATATCAAACTTTTTTATATAACTTTAACTTTATTTATTTAATTTTAAATCGATGTATTTTGCAACAGAATGCCCCAGGGAAAAACAAAATTTGGCCGGTCGTGAAAAGGGGAATTCCGTTACAGGACGTTAGGTAGCCCTGATTAATAAAGGGGGACCTTGTGACAAAGTTAAGTCTTAAAACACGGGGATTCTACAATAGGCCTAATTAAATAACTTCCTCCCGTTGGATTTCAATAAAAGAAATTATTCATACCTTCGGCTCATGTTGAAAATCAAAACGGATTTAATGACTTTTTAATTTTACAAAGAAAAACTTTGCGAAAGTTTCCCGAGGGACGACTGCGCGAGTACAAAGAAAAATCGCGGGACTGAGCTTCTCCCCGAAGGCGTCTTCCGAGAACTTGAAGTGAAGAAGTGAGAGAGAGAGATAAGTGAAGAAGTGAGAGAGAGAGAGCCGTGGGTCTTGCACGGGTTTATATAGTACAAAAATCATAAAGAAAGGGGGGGGAGAGAATGTTGAAGGAAGAAGGAGGTGACGTAGACGACAAAAGAGCGGACATATTCCGGAGAATATGCCTGTCTCTCTGTCGTCTGCAACGGTTTCTGGGCGAAACCACTGCAAACGCCCCCTCGAAAAAGAAGAAACAGGATAGAAAATTGAAAAGAAGAAAAGGGAAAGGAGGAGTCCATTATCTTGGTTTAACAATTTTTTTTTTCGAGTTAAAGCTAGTCTTTAATGAGCGACGCATAGATTATGCCGAGTTTGCGGTCTTTTTGGATGAACTTTCGTGGGCATAAAGACGATCGATGTAGTCCCTCCGCCTGGCACGCGACGCATTTATAATTTGGTGGAGGGCGAGTGATGATAGGGAAGCCTTTAGTGTCCACTGGGTAAAGTCGTATTAAGTCTCCTTGAAAGATAACGTCCCAAGTAACGGGGAACATTTCTCTGTCCCTTGGTGGGGCTCTCTGGTAAGGTTGATCTGGCAAGAAGAGTTTGTCGTACTCTGAGAGTTCGTATAGGTGTTCTTGGGGAATTGGTATGGTTCCGTTATCAAGAAAGTTCAATTCCATTTGAGAGACGGTGGGTCGAGGTCGACGAACAGGAGGGGTCGGAATGGCGACAGTGGTTGTGGCGACGAGAAGGTCCTGATGGACGTTTTCTGCGGCGGCTGCTGTGACGACGGGTAGGTTTCTTTGGGCGTCTTCATTGGTAATGGTCGCGTCTACCAAAGGGACGGCTGCAATAAGGTTGTCGATTTCGACCTCAGAGGGTCTGATTTCTTCTGAAACGACTTCAACTTCTAACATAGGCATGGCACCATCTTGTTCTATGGTGGCAATGGTTTCGGCTATGATTATCTCTACTGGGGTCTCCCTCGGTTCCTCGTCGTGGAATTCAACTGCGGTGGGTCCGGCGTTGATTTCTGAGGGATCTTCTGGATTCGGGTGCAGTATGATGACATCCTGAGGACGATGCGCGGGGATTCTACCCTGAGTGGTGTTTATTTCATCTTGCATGAAATAGGTTGCTGCAGGAGACGAAACGATTTCGAAATCACGGATTAACGGGTCCAGTAAAAATTCCTCTGCACTGTTAGAAAAAAAGGTGTTTCATGGGTGTTCGGAAATACCTTGAGGTGTTTATAAACTCTTTTTTGGGTGTTTTTTAACTGAGATGGTGTTTCCTCCGAAAAAAGGTGCTAGTTGACTCTTTTAAGGTATTTCTTAAGGAAATGGTGATTCACAGGCACGTAGACACACCTTTAGGTGTTAATTGACCTTTAGTTAATATTTTTTTAAACGGAAATAGTGTTATTAATATAAATCTGTTCGAATGGTGCGAATAAACACCTTTGGGCTTTACTTTACACATTTTTAGCTGATATGGTGTTTTTTAAGTGAAAGGTTATTGATATGAGCTTAGAGGGAAATAATCTACTAATTCTACCTGCATAGTGAAGCATCCTAAAAATATCGCAAAGATTTTAAAAATCAAAATTATTTTATATTTCTTAGGACTAGCTTATTCTAATATTTGAGGGAATTTATACTTATTTTGATTTTTCAATCATTGCAAAATAATTCTCGAAGAGTTAAATACGCTGGAATGTCTTGGAATTAGAGTAATTCGTAACAAATCACTTGAATTTCCCCTTGACACAGGTTTTTATCTCTCAGAGTGACGAAGACGTCACGGAGAGAAATTACACTGGACGTATCAGTGTGTCTGAGATGAAACAAAGCTTTATAGCTACACAACTACTAAAAGAATCGTAATGCCGAAAAATATTTAAAATATTTCCATTTAATATTCTGCAAAAAGAAAATGTAATCGTTTTGTAAGAGATCTTATCATCCTACTCGCTTTATATTAACTTTGATATGCGTGTTGTGTCTCGATTAAGATGCAACTTTCATTACTCGTTCTATATAAACTCTCAATTTTGTCATTCCAAAGAAAGAAGTTTATCTTAAACAGGAGTCTTAACTAATTAAATAAATATAAGTGATATGAATTATTTTAATTGTCAGTATTTTTCGATAATTATAGTTAGGTCGGTTTAAGAAACTTAATTCCTAAAATAATTTTAAACATAGCTATCTATAAAGTTATACTTCTAGGAAACACCTATATCAGAACTTTTGTAAATTTTGGGTATATAAGGTGATTGATTCACACTAAGAGATAAGAAATGCGCAATTGCGTGAACCTTTGGTGGAAGCTCTGCCATTAGGAGGCTAGACGTTTCTCATGTCTCACGTGTGGCGTATGTTATGTACACTAAAGACTAGTGCATGGTGTTGTTGTTAGAAACCATTAAATACCGGTTGGCATTGGGTGAAACAATTGGTTGTTAGACAGCAAATGAAGGTGTAACGGATAGTTAATAATTGACGTTAAATAAGATGGATATAGCAACGAAGAAACATTTTCCGAATTTTTCAGCGAAAGCTGTTCGGAAATTACGAACACGTTTGGTTAGATTTGCCAACTGTGAACGCGGTGACAGACAGACACGTCCAGTACAAAACCTCTCCGTGACGTCATCGTCACTCGGAGAGGTAAAAATTCTACTTCATTACGCTATCGCCGCACTTGTATTTCTAATGGTATATACCACATACACGCTAATCCGTACTTATTGTCTTCTGACAACACCATCATATAGTCTTCTGTGTATACCACATCCACGCCAATCTGAAACGTTGGCTTCTACTCCTTTATCATCGTTGGGATTAAGATGTACGCGCGATCGGGTTAAGTTACGAGAAACGACTAGCCTCCCAATTTCAGGGCTTAGACCAAAGGTTCACGCAATAGCGGTTATTCCTACCATTTTTGAATCAATCGCCTTATTTACCCTTACTTTCCACAAATTGTGAAAACAGTTTACGCTAGAAGTCAAACGTCAATAATAGATATGTTTAAAATCATTTTAAGAATAACTGTTCTTAAAACCACTTAACTAGAATTAAGGTAAAATACTGACGATTAAAAAAATTAATATCATTTATATTTATTTAAATATTTAAGATAATTTTCTTTCTTCGGAACAACACAAGTGAAAGTTTATATAGAACGAGTGATGAAGATTGCATCTGAGTTGAAACACTGCACGCATATCAAAGTTAATATACAGCGAGTAGGATAAAATTATCTCTTACAAAACCATAACATTTTCTTATTGTAGAATATTAAATGAAAATTTGTTAAGTATGTTTCGGCATTACGATTCTTTATGTAGTTTTGTAGCTATAAAGCTCTGTTTCATTTCCATATTCCAAGAAGATCTTTTATATTAATATATCAAATTTGGTGTTTACATTTTAATTCAGCTTTACTACATTAATATACAGTGTAAACATGAAGTTAAACTTTCCTAGTTACACTGAATGTTACTTTTAAATAGTTTGTAAGCGTTGTTCGGATTGGTTCCTTGAATTCTTGTGTCTTTGAGAAGGTCTTGACGGTTCACAGTGAGCCGAAAATTAAATACACATTTGAATCAGGTCCTTAAATAGAACTATTGAGGATATACAGTAAAGGTTAAACGTAACCATTTCACACGCATATCAATTCTTACACAGTTGAATAAGGCTTACAGCAGAAAAAACGTTTACCCTTAATCCACTGATCCAGCAGATTTCGAGCGACTAATCTATGGTAACTCGTGTGTTTTGAAAAAAGAAAATTCAAAAAACACCTTTTACAGAGTCTATAGACACCTTTCTGGTATAATTATAAACCTCTATTAAGGGTTTTGTTTTAAACCTAAAAGGAATTAAAAAGCACCAACGTCATTGGAATTTAAAAACACCAAATTAGTCTCAAAAAGACCTTTTTTTAAGGGTTTATAAACACTTTTTCTGGTATTAATATACACCTCTATTCAAAGCGATTAAAACACCTAACAGGATTTAAAAAGCACCTTCGGAGAAGGTATTATTTCGCACTGTTTTGAAAGGTGCGTATTGACATCCTTTCGAATGGTGCTTTTAAACACCAATAGAGGTGCTCCTGGGGATGCATTAGGAAACACCTCTAAAGGTTTCAAACAGTTCCATTTTTTTTAACAGTGTGGGGTAATTGATTCCATTCTTCCTCTACGAATTAGTGGCCCCATGGTCCAAGGCAGGGGTTTATTTGTATTAGCTCTAAAATATATTATCATTAGATAATGAGAACATAAATAATAAATAAGAATAAGCTCCCAACGGGATGAAGTTAATTAATGTGTAAAGATTCGCGATATTAGACGGCCGTTAGTACGGTACGTCGTGGGTGAGCCAACCGGACTCTTTCCCAGGGAGGTTTTGCTATAGGTGCTCGTTTGAAGTTAAAGTCTTCTGGTACTAAATCGATGATTCCTTTTCCTTGTAAATATTGGGATATCTCGTTTCTGGAACGTTGCATGCGGCTTTTGGGCCCTGGCGGATAATAGTATACGTCCATATCTTCTTTGCCTGGCTGGACAGTGTGGCGATAGCATAATTCGCGAACCCAGCCCTTCTTGAATGGTTTCTCGTAATTCTTTGGAAATTGTTCCTGAGTAGAAGACGGTATAGGAGGGTGAACTTCTCCGCTACTTGGGGATTCAGGGAACTAAACGTTCGGGTGTCAATGTGATGGGTGGTTCAGAAATTGTTTCTCGGGGCTGTGGTTCTCCTTCCGGACTTCGTCGATAGTGAATGAACTTTTGGAGCCTTTTTCTTTGGTCTTGCCGAAGGGTTCACGGGTAGTTGAGCGGTTTTCAAAAGAGCGTTTTGGAATAAAGCGGTTCCCAAAACAGCAGTTTGCAAAACCGCGTACAAGCAAAACCGCGGTTGCTGTTTCCGCGTTTCTCAATACAGCGCTATTTCCCAAAACAGCGGTTGCTGTTTCCGCCGAAACTGTGATTGATAGGGAGGGAAATCTCTATTATATTAAGTATATAGGACAAAGAGCAATATTATGCAAAAAGGAGTAATGTTATATCGGAAGTAAATATAAAATATAATTTTTTGGAAAAGGCATATTATTTTCGGAAGTTAATGAAGGTAAACAGCAATATTTTGGAAAAGGCGTACTTTCGTACGCTCAAGATATAAACGCTGTAATCAAAATGCGCTAAAACGAGAAATGGCTATAATGGCAAACGCGTTTATGAAAAAGCCGTTTTGGACAATGCTGTTTTGATAACACGCCCAATCGATAACATACCTTGCCGAAGAACTTCCTGTTGTCGGAACTCTGGCTCTTTTTCTCCGTTTTTCTCTATCGGCAACTCTGTCTATTTCGTCTGCTGATGAACTTAATTGATCTCGAAGTCGAGCTTGTGGACGTCTTTCTCTTCTTTGGACGGGTGGACCAGGAGTAATTAAGGGTTCTTTAGTAGTGGTACTACTTGATAATTTTCTTAATTGTTTCTTCTTTCGTCCTATGGAAGAAGCGGAGCCTCCGGAATGAACTAGGCCCATGCGTGTGGCGAAGCGAGAATATTTTTTTAACTAATTTAGTTCGCCGTGTTTTCCCGCTTGGGGCGCTTACACGGCCGTAAAATAAACAAAGTTCAACCCCGTGACCTAGTCGACTGCTTAAGTATTTGGGCCAAGGTCGCGGATTGTAAGTATACGTTCTTATTACTCTTATTGAATTATTTTAATTGAAGTAATTTAACATCTAATTTTATTTAAACCACCATGCTAAAGATGTAACTGATCGAAAAGAAAAGGTTAAAAAACAAAAGGTATACCTTATGTAGAAAGGTTATGAAAGTATGAAACTAAAACAGATTTTTCAACTTCAACAAGTTTCGTTTTATTAAAAATAGCAATTCTAAAATAAAATCCTTAATTTTGTTGTCATCCATACAATCTAACCAAAGATGCAATAAAAGGTTAATAGCACCAAAAACATTTACGTTAATTTTAGAATGAAACTTTGCTCTATCATAAAAATTTTATGACTGACCCCTAAAATATCAACAATAATTTAAGGAAGACCCCTGTCACAACGGTCAATTATGCGCCATCTATGGTGAAAATATTTTCCTTAACAAACTGGATATTTCCCCACATAAAATTTGACATGCAGGGGCCTAGTTCATTTCGGAGGCTCCGGAAGAAGATGTGGTCGTTGGGTGACTTCTCTTTCGGAGATCGGGGACCTCGGGTTCGTCACTGGAGAGACTGCTACTTGATATTTTTCAAACGGGTCGTCTTTTAGGTCCAGGAGCGTTGGAAGAGGTATTCGGATGGCCTCGTTTTTCCGGTTCGGACATTCTATCTTCATCTGTAGATGTGCTTAGTTTTCGCAGCGTCTTTCTTCTAGGTCTGATTCCTTCTGTTGTCGTTATTGTAGGGTGATCTCTTTTTGGTCTTTCGGCTGAAGGAGTTGAAGGGAGATTTATTTGAATTGTCGCTGGAGGAGTTAGAGGTCCTTGAGGCAATGGTCTCTCCTTGATTGACAATTGGTTCCTGTGATTCCAATTCCGGCTGGATTTCTTCCGGCTGAGGTAATTCTTGTTCTTGAGTTTTCTTTTTCGGTACTCTGTCAACAAATCGGAATGGGCCGATCATTTCTTCGACTTCCTCAAAGGACTCGGAGGAAGGTTGAGGTCTGTCTTCTGTCGGAGGTCTTCCTTATGGTACATCTTGAGGTGGTGTTCTTTCTGGAGTTCTTGGTCACGGTGGAGAGATGATTTCTTTTGGTCGAGTAGGTTCATCTTCCTGGATGGTTTCCTCAGGGATGACTTCAATGGGCTCGACTATTTCTTCTCTCGGGGTTTCTGAGTCTTCATTTTCTTCCAGGGGAACTTCTGACGTCTGATAAAACTTGAGTTGAGACATGTTGATGGGACCTGTTTTCTGTCCCGAGATCATATCTTCGAGGATGTAAACAAGAGTACTTCTTTTTTCTATGATCTTGAATGGTCCAGTCCATTTCGGGCAGAGTTTTCCCATTCGACCAAGATTGGCGTTAGATAGTTGATGAGCTAACTTCCAGACTATCGTTCCAACGTCAAATTCGAGATCTTCTCTTCTCAAATCGAAGTACTTTTTCTGTTTGGCTTGAGCCAATTTCGAGAAGTCCTTTGTCAATTTCCATTGGTCCTTTAGGATTTTCAATGTTTCGAATCTGTCTTCAAATTCTTCCAATGGTATACCGATATCAATGTCCCATGGGAGTCTTGGTTCTCTTCCCATATTGAGGTAGAATGGAGATCTTCTTGTTGTCTCATGTGGAGCTGAATTTATCGCGAAGGCGAGAGCGTTCAAGGTTTCGTCCCACGTTCGGTGATTGTTTTCCACGTAGATTGAGATGGTTTCTCCGAGAACTCGATTTACTCGTTCTGTTATGTTCGACTGTGGATGGTATGGAGAAGTGTGGATTGGTCCTATGTTGAATACCTTGCATGTGTTATGCCATAGCGAAGACACGAATTGAGTTAATCTATCGCTTAGGATCTGTTTTGGTGCTCCCCAGCGGCATACAAAGTTCTTTAAGGCTAGAGCGCAGACATCTGCTGTTATTCATTTCAATGGGATTAATTCGACGAACTTGGTCATGTAGTCTGTGAATACGAGAAGAAATTTATATCCTCTTCTGCTGACGGGAAATGGTCCCATGATGTCCACTCCTATCTTGTCGAAGGGTCCAGTCGGTACTGTTGATATCATAAGACCGGGAGTTTTCCTATTGCTTATCTTGTATTGCTGGCAGAGGACGCATTCTCTGACGTATTGCCTGACGTCCTTGTCCAGATCGGGCCACCAATATCTATGTCCGACTTTTTCTTTTGTCTTGTAATTTCCTCGGTGTGCGGACAGAGAATGGTCGTGCAGAAGTCTCATGGTTTCCCTTCAGAGAGATTTTGGTAGATAGATTCTTGCTGGACGTGTTCCAGACGCTTTTCTGTATATTAAGTTGTTGACCATCTCGAACTCTGGGTGCTCCGGAGGGTTGTCTTGCCGTAATAGTTCGATGATATCGCGGATAATGGGGTCTTCTCCTTGGGCGGTAATGATGTCCTCGCGGTCGAAAATGTGAAAATTCGCGTGTGGAAAAGGAGGAAGAACGTATGCATGATGAGAATGATCCGAAGGGACATTAGAGTTTTCGGATGATGCTTCTTGATTTTCTTCTTCCATGGTGGAGGCGACGGACATGGCAAACTGTCCAAGAGGAGCTCTTGAAAGGGCGTCTGTGACTCCTTTCTTGTGTTAGACTTTGAAGTCGAAGGTTTGGAGATGCATCGCCCATCTGACGAGTTTTGAATTTGGCTCCTTGAGTCCGAATAGCCAATGTAGTGCTTTGTGGTCGGTTACGACCGTGAAAGGTTTGCTTTCCAGGTACGGGCGGAAATGTCCGATGGCCCAGCAGATCGCGAGACATTCTTTCTCGGATGTGCTGTAGTTTGCTTCGGCATTTCTTAGATTTCTGCTGGCGTAAGCGATCGGGACTTCATTTCCGTTTTGGATCTGTGATAGCCCTGCATCTGAGGCGTCCGTCGTTAGGATACTTGGAGCATCTGGCTTGTATGCTGCTAGAGGTGGAGAGCTACAGATGGCTTCCTTGATCTTCTGGAATGCTTCCTCTTGAGCGGGACCCCATTCGAACTTCATCCCTTTCTTCTTTAGGTGGTTATTTTAGGGACCATCCATAAACTTCGTCACGTAAAAAACCCCTACGTCCCCCCAGATCACGCTTCGTCACGTTTTCTCAGACCCCTCCCCTAAAAACCACGTCACATTTCTTTAACCCCCCCCCCTCTTATACGCACTATGATTTGTCTTAACAGAATTATGTCCACTCAGAAATATTTCTCTCGGCTTGAAATTCAAATTTCACTTCCGTTTTTAAGCTTTTGCAAATATCGTGAGCCTCTGGTTGAGCTTTAGGGAGTTTAAGGTGACACTACGCGTATTTAGCAGTCTTAACGCGCACATACGTGTAAGCTAGTTCTGAAATGAACTGGTTTGTTTATTTTAAGTGCGCTGTTTAAATTGGCTACATGTACGCGTAAGTAGTAGATCATTGCTTAAAGTATCTACTATTTAAGCGATGAAGAAATATAAATTTGGTTAAATTATGGTAGAAATCGTTCCTAGGGTGGACTTTGTGTTTTTTCTTATACAAAAGGGAGCCAATTTGCCTCGTTATAAAATTAATGTTAAATGTGACGTCACACACCGAAGAATCCCTCCCTCCCCCTTGTCACGGACCGTCACAAACTTACAAACCCCCTCCCCCATAAGAGTGTGACGTAGTTTAGGGACGGTTCCTAAGGGGAGTGGCTATCTTCGAATAGTGTGGTATAAATCGGTGGTGCCATCCAGCCATTCCAAGGAATCGTTGAAGTTGTTTCAGCGTCTTCGGTTGGGGAAAGTTCTTGATGGCTTCCACTTTGGACGGATCTATGTAAATTCCTGTTTCGTTTATGACGTGTCCCAGGACTATTGCTTCTGACTGGGCAAATCGGCATTTCTTCAGTTGAAGTGTGAGGCCGGCGTTCTTCAATTTCGTCATGACGTATTCAAGTGCGTTCTTCTGCTCCTTCCAAGTTTCGGATGCGATCAAGATGTCATCTAGGTATACGACGATAGAGAAATTTTCTCCATCCCGAAAGACTTCATCCATCAGACGTTGGAAGGTATTTGGCGTATTGCAAAGTCCAAAAGGGAGGACGTTGAATTCGTATTTCCCAGCGTGAGTGACGAAGACGGTCTTTGGTGAGCTTCCTGGTTCCATTTCGACTTGCCAGTAGCCTGACTTCAGATCCAACGCTGTGATGTATTTGGGTTTCCCCAACTTACTTAAGGTTTCGTCGATACGATGAATAGGGTGAGGATCCTTTGCGGTGATTGCGTTCAGTTCCCGAACGTCAATGCAGAAGCGGTACTTCTTTTTTCCTGTTCCGGATCCGTCGTCTTGTTCAAGGATTACGACTGGTGAAGCCCATGGTGAAGTTGATGGTTTTATGATGCCATCTTTTAGCATGTCGTAGATATTTTGTTCGATGATTTTCTTCTTTTCGTCGCTAACTCGGTAAGCTCTTTTATGTATAGGCTTATCGTTACCTGTGTGTATTTCATGGACGACCAAACTGGTTCGTCCTAACTTGTTCAGGGAATCTGAGAAGGAGTTCCTTCAACTCACTCTTCTGCTTGTACGAGAGAGAGGTTGAATCAACTGCTTCGTTGACGTTAGTGACCATTTGTGGTGACGGGGGTAATTTTTCCTCCGACACCTCTAATTGTTTAAGTGTTAGTCCATTTATTGAGCAAGTTAGAGTTCCAAAATCAATAATGGTATTCCAATCTTCTAGGAAATCTTGGCCTAATATAGCGTCACACAGGAGTGAGGGGAAAATATGAAACTCTTGAGTAAATCTTCTGATGATGTCTTGTTCAAATTCTATTTCAAAATCTAATACTGTTGATCCTTTAGTAAAAGATTATTGTCCATTCCCCATGACTATGCATTCTGATCTTTCTGACTTAGGTTCTAGTCTATTTTCTCCCATAAATCTCTGTATGGCCCTCCACTGGTCTAGGCTTATCATGGATACTTCAGCACCATTGTCGATTCTTGTATGTAGGATTGTGTGTTCAAATTTTATTTTTATTAAATGAGGGTTTCTCTTTGGGAGTCCTCTTCTTTGAATTGTGGCCAGGCGAAGTGGTGTGGTCACAATTTGGTCTTCTTCTTCAGGGACTATTGAGTTGCGGGAGGGAAACGTCCTCTGGTATTCCCCCCTAGTTGGAGTTTCCCGGAAACTGACCTCGATTTCTTTCCATTCTGGCGGACGGGCACTCGTTTGCATAGTGACCCAGGCCACCGCAGTTGAAACATGTGACAGGTCGGGAGTCCTGGTTGACTACCGGAGGGATTTGTCCTTCCTGGGTCTGGTTCCGTTGATGTCTTGGAATTGGTGGAAGGGCTAACTGTCGAGGTTCTCGTTCCCTAGTTTCACTAATTAGATTTCTTGATTCGAAGACTCGTGTACGGCGAGGATATTCGTCTCTTTGTAGATTTTGTCGTCTTGGTTGATTTCTTGACTCAAGGTGGGATTGCCTTGTTTGGAGGTTGGGACTCGGGACAGCAGTTCTATAATTTGGAGCTTTGTAGCTTTGAGGAACATATTGGACAGGGAAGGGATTTTGAGATCCTTCCGGAAGAGGGAGGGTTGTGTTCCCATGAGGGATGAACCGCTCTAAGTTTGTGTCCGTGTTTGTATAATATGTTCCCATATGCGGGATGTACCCTTGTGGAGTTGTTACTGGGGTATAACCCGTTGTTGGGGGAGCTACCTGCTGTATAACTGGCTGTGGAGGCAATATTTGGGGTTGGGGTATCACTTGTGACTGTGAGACTACTTGAGGGATGTAGGTTTTGTTTACCCTTGCAAAATAACCGAAAAATTCGTCTACTGACTCATTGGGTTTTTGTAACCTGTTATTTAAATCTATTCTAACCTTGGCTTTCTCATCCTCAATTTTATAGTGCCGTTTCAGTCTCCCTTTAAATTCGGGCCATCCGATTCCTTGAGGGAGGGATCGAAAACAATACAGGGCATTTTATCGCAAGAGGAGGGGCATAACATGCATTCTTTCATCCTTACTGATTTTATGGAATGTCGCGTACTCTTCAAACTGCCTAAGAAACTCCGGTACGCTCTCGTTTTGCCTGCCAGGGGCGTCGGAACGTTTTTGAACCTGGGGGGGGGGCTGAGAATTTTAGCTGGCCTTATGTGTGTTTGAGAAAAATCCTTAGATAACAAAATGCAACTATAAATTTTGCTTTGATGTAAGCTGGGTAAATTCTACTGGCTTTAAGTTTCACTTATTGACCCATTAGTCATTTTAATAAAGAGAAACTTATAAGCATAGTCAAGTATTACGCACGGTAATTTTAATCCGTTTCAACGTAAAAAATTATTTGCAGTTAATATGGAATAAATGAAAATTCACTTTGAGCAAGCACTATATGCAGCCTTTCTTTCGGGGGGGACTGTGAGAATTTACTTTGACAGTCAGGCCGCCTTGAAGGCGCTGAACCAGTGTCAGATAACTTCTCAACTGATGCGCAGTTGCCTTGATCTGCTTGCGCGACTGGCGTCCCGCAAGAGGGTCCAGTTGTACTGGGTGCCAGGGCATAGCAGACATCATGGCAATGAGCAAGCCGATAGGTTTGCTAAAAGAGGGCGAAGGCCAAGTTCTTGGGACCGGAACCGGTCGTCCCCATACGCTAGACGGAGTCTGCATGACAGGTTGACTGTCGTTCAAAATAAGCTATGGCATAATATGGAGGGTGAGGGCCAGAGACAGACGAAACAGTTCTACAATGGCCCCTGCAGTTCTAGGGCTAGGGACCTTATTGCGCTCAGCAGATGGAATATTTGGCTAGCCACCGGTCTTTTGACACTTCCATCTGATGGGCCTTGCTGACGACCCTCTCTGCCGGTCGTGCCGGAAGAAGGAACAAACTCCTTCTCACATACTGTGCGAGTGCGATTACTTCGCCTCACTCAGATTAGAACACTTCGAATCATATACTGTGGAGCCCTCGCGGGTCTCTTCCATAACGGTGGAACAAATTCTACGCTACACCGCGGCCACAGGTCTCTTCAAGGCCTGAATATGAGGGTGCACAATATGCCTCTGGCATCGGTGCAAGGACGTGAGCCCCCCTCTAACCCAATAATAATAATTCAATACTTTGGTTGTCTTTATTACTTGAAATATTTGTTAAATCAGTTCGTTTCGTTAACCACTCAAGAACAGATTTGGTTCTTTGACATTTTGGACAATGTTATTGGTTAAATTATGTCGGCTGCTAATTTTTGGTGGTGGCAAAGGGTTGACCGTTGACGTACAAAAGGTAATTTTTAAGAAGACGACACGTTCACGTGAACAAACGGAACTAGTTTCTCCAAATTCAGAGCCGGTCCCTATTTACAAAGTGTCTGCTCCTCTTGGTATATTCTTTTTGCTCAAATTGAGAGAAGTGTCAAAATTGGAGTATTTATGCCTTAGAACATTTGTGATTAGCCCCTAGTGAGTTTTTGAGAAAAAGCAAGTAAAAGCTACTCTATCCGCATTGTGGATCGGGCCTATTTAGGAAAGGGGGGTTGTTCATTGTCTTGGCATTGGAGGATCTATTATAGGCCTAACTCTCTCGAGAGTGACAAAAATCTCACGGGGATCACCTAATCACAGATGAATAATATAATATTTTAAAATAAATTTATTTTTACTGTTATTATTAACATTTATATTATTTTTACTTTTTTTTGGCCTAAATTCTGAGGGGGCTCAGCCCCCAAGGTTCAAAAATCAAGGGGGCTTGAGCCCACCCTGACCCCGGCTTCCGACGCCCCTGTTGCCTGCCGTAAAAAGCTAGTCTCTCTGGGGGATCTAAACCTTCTACGCCGCCTTGGGTAGCGATTGCCATATTTGAGAAAGATTGCAAAATCGAGGCTAAGAAGGCAGCCTGTTGAGCACCTCCACTAGCTGGATTGCTTTGTTGGGGTTGAGGGTTTGACATTTCTTGGGTCTGACTATAGCCTTGAGCAGGAGGGGGTTGTGAGATTCCTTGAGGGATATTAGGTACCTGTCTAGTGGGTCTCTGTGTCTGTCTGACAGATATGGGATTTGTTATATTCGGCCTAAGAGGGGCTGTTGTGTATATGACTGAGTTACTACGTGGAATTGTTCCACAAGGAGAGGTAGTAGGTACTGTATTTGGTATAGAGGACGTTACCGGGTTATTAACTTGACTAATTGGGGCCCAATTATTCATAAATCTCTTGGCCCTAGTATATGAGCTGTCTTGAACTATTTCGGCTCTAGGGCCTGGTTGACTAGTTTGCGGGGGTTCAGTTAAATTAGTCAAATCAGGGGTACTCCCTCCATGTCTAGATTGAATTTTAATGGTCCCCTGGGGGCTATAATTTGGCTTGCGCGTTTGAATAAGGCTAGGTTTCTAGCGCGTTTATCCATCTTGTCTTCTACTTGATTTTGAATTTTTAAAGGGGGATTTTCTATCCTTTCTTCCTGAGTATTTAAAAATATACTTAAATCTAAATTACTATCTCATAAGGGTTCATCATTAGGGTTAAAGGCACTAGCCATATTTGATTCGTTTAGTCGCGAGGGACGTAGGATATTTCCGAACACGAGGTTAGGCTTAGCTACCGGCAAAGTGTTTTCCGAAGTGTCCGAATTACGGGAGGAAACCGAAGAAATATCCGAATCCCTGCGTTCGCGATATAATTTTTACTTTGGGCACGATTCGGGATTTTTCAAGAATAATTAACTTCAAAAATTTATCTATCCGAAAAATAATTTGATATATCACGAGATTTAATTCTAAAAATAAATAATACTAATCTAAATAAATAATATAATAAATAAATAATATTATAAATAAATAAATAATATAATAAATAAAATCCATGATTCAAATCGATTTAAAGTTCAACTTGGGAAGCACGCCCTAGAATGTTCTAGAAGAAGAGTACCCAAAATGGCGGCTATCTCGCTCAAACTAGAACTAGCCTGTAGCGAAGCACGCGAATCGGGCCCGACCACCCAGACGGAGAAGAAAAGCGACGGGACGTAGCTTCTCCCCGAAGGCGGCTTCCGAGAACTTGAAGTGAAGAAGTGAGAGAGAGAGCCGTGGGTCTTGCACGGGTTTATATAGTACAAAAATCATAAAGAAAGGGGGGGAGAAGGAAGAAGGACATGACGTAGACGACAAAGGAGCGGACATATTCCGGAGAATATGTCTGTCCCTTTGTCGTCTGCAACGGTTTCTGGGCGAAACCGCTGCAATCTTAAACATTTTTTCTTAAATATCAAACTTGTTTTTTCAAAATATCAAACTTTTTTATGTAACTTTAACATTATTGAAATTAATAATACTTTTATTTGAAATCGATGTATACTAAATTTTTTTTTAAATATTTACCTTTTTTTGACAATGTCTAACTTTTTCATAATATGATATCAAACTTTATCAGAATATGGAACATTTTAAAAATCTGAAAGTTTTTTTTCTAAATACGAAACATTTTTTAAGAAACTATTTTTAATATTTATATTTTAATAAAAAAATAAATTTAAATTGTTTCTAAATATGATTTTTTTTTCAAATATGAAACTAGTTTTTTAATATTTAACTTTTTTTTAATACGAAAATAGCTTTTAAAATTCACTTTCACTCATTGCGAAATGCATACTTTTACATCAACGTAATTAATACGTATTACTTGGCTTCAAATATTGACGTCCATTTCCTCGTTCTCATTGCGATGTTCGAAAAAGTTTGGTAAATCACTTTCGATATTATAGAAAATCTGCGACCCCTCGCTCTCGGATTTATCAATAAAAACGCCGAAATTGTTAAATACGTTTAAGGGATCGAGTTCTCGATCTACGTTGTAAGTAATATCCATTAGGTTTTTACTAAAGTTTGATTGCGAATGGCACAAGCTTTCGATAGCTTCGTCAACATTTTTAATCAATCGCGAGATTGTTAATTCGTAATGAATTTGGTTAACGACAATTTCAACTTGAAGATTTTCTTTCAAAAGTTCTAAATTTTGCTCAAACTTTCCGCAGACAAAGTAAAATGTTTTATTCGCGAGACTGATTTTCTTCGTAATTTATTCCGGTTGAATAGAGGGGATTAGGGCTCTACACTAAAAATGTCTGGTAGTTTTACGCCGTCGAACACCTTTTAAAAAAAATGAAGTAATTAGATTTAAAGACACGGAGATAAGACTAAAGCTGTAACTGACAACGCCCTACGTTAACCTCAACAATTTTCGATGGAAAGGAGAAACTGGGTTTTCGACCGTGAAGGAAAACTAGAAAAGAACTTGCAAACTCAACGCGGATGGGCTTGTCCTTCGGGGTTATCACCCAGTGCCACTGTCAGGGACCGAACACGGGGGGGAGAGAACCATTGGATTCGAGACGAAAGCGCCAACCACATTCACTCCTATATGGGGACTAATGACCTGAGATAAGCCTAAAGATCTAATTGTTGGGGACTAATGACCTGAGATAGGCCTAAAGCTCTAATTGTTGGTGATTAACGACCCTGACCTAAGCCCAACGCTCGATTTCTTGGGGAATCACGAGTCTAATGCTCGAGAAGTTTTCTAAGGTTGATGTAACAAATGAAAAGAGGAAAATTCGTACTTTGTTTCGAATGTGATCCACGAACGACGTATCAGACGACGGATTTTGTTGTAAGTAAATTTTCTAATTGATTTCCTCAAGGAGGAGGTTGAGATCTGAGGAAATAAATGCAGATTTTAAAAAGTATAAAAAAAATTGAGACATTTCTAGACACTGACCTTTGCTGGATCGGTCAAAATTGTTGCAAAAGTTAAGGGTTTCAGCCTTAACTAAACTTATTTGGGACTCTATAAACTTTTTAGCGAGTTCAAAATTTTCGCCACCTCCGGTTAGCGTCACGCCGTTCTTTTGAAAAGTGAATTTCACATTTTCGACTTTGGAATTAAGGTCGTCTAAAGAGAGATAATTTTGCAATGACTGTTCAATTTCGATAAACGCCTCTTGAAAGGTGGAGATCTAAAATGAAGCGTTTATTTAAGTGATTAATTATATATATAAATGTATAGGAAAAGCTTAAATACCAAGAGGGAGAAGTTTTTGGTGATTGAAGTGAATGCGTTGTGTTTTAAAGCAACGAGGGTCGTACATGACAGCCGATTTTTATCTATCTTAACGTAAACACCGTATTTCCTCCAATTCGACAAGACAAAATTAAGGGTTCCGGATGGAGCCAAAATTTGAAGGGTTTTCTCGGTAAGTGGATATGGAATAGTGGGTAAATTGCCAGGCTGAAAAAACATGATTCGAGGTTTATTAGAAAGTTGCGAGGAAAAAAGAAAAAAACCAGAAACTAATCACCAAAGAAATCAGATTTTCTTTTTGCCGGATGGCGTCGCTAATACGAATAAGACTACTTTCCGGACCAGTTATTGTAACTTTATCCGAATCTTGAAGGTAACCCCAAATTACGCTCTCTTCTTCGTTTAAAACGCATTGTTCAACGACCCGGAGTTCGACGAACGGTTGAATATGTTTTTGCATTACAATTTGATGAGTTTTATTTTCTTGAGCTTTGACAGCCGCTTTTTCTTCTTGCAATACTTCTCTAATTCTGTTCCTCGCTACGCTGAGGTCTAAAGACAAAATTTCAGTTAGCTATGATTTCTGAATATTTCTGGGAATGGACGAAACGAAACGGACTTTTAACGGCTTGAGATTCGTTGGGAAGTTTTTCGGAGGCCTTGTCGGTATGAATTAATTTTAAAATCGCAGTTGATTTTGTAAAAAATTCATGCGCATTATTTTCTTTGGCCACGTTTAAAATAACGTTCAGTTCGTCACTAGGACTTAGAGCGGTGAGTCGATCAATTTCCTTTTGCCTGATTTTGGTTTGTGAAGTTTATGGGAAAAAAAATTAGTCAGACTAAACGTACATGATAATCGATAAACGTAACAGGGATACTTACCGTTCACTGTTCACTCCTTTTTCTTGTCTTGTTCCGTGTTACTATCTAGGTTAGACTTAAGCTCCTGGTCAGGGTTAAGGTCTTGAGCTGTGTAAAGATCTCCAGCTGCTTGAAGCTCACGGGTTGGTTCAAGGTCTCTGGCTGGTACGAGGTCTAGGTCGGGGTAAAGCTCTTTGTCGGGGTTAAGCTCTTTGCCGGGGTTAAGCTCTTTGCCGGGGTTAAGCTCTCTGCCGGAGTTAAGCTCTTTGTCGGGGTTAAACTCTTTGCCGGGGTTAAGCTCTTTGTCGGGGTTCAGCTCTTTGCCGGGGTTAAGCTGCTTGCCGGGGTTAAGCTCTTTGCCGGGATGAAGCTCTTTGCCGGGGCTCTTGATTTTAATTTGAGATAAGTTGGCAGTACCTAAATTTTGTAATTTAGAAAATTTCTTCAAGGATATGAAAAGAAAGCAAACATACCGGAGGAGTCGGCAGTCTTAATTTTTCCAATCCTTTCCAAGATTTGACCTCGCAACTGATTATTGGCTCTTGTCATCAAAGATTTTTCTGTCCTATTTTCGAAATGATTTTCTCTTTTGATGTTCTTATAAACGCTATCAATAAGTTTATTTTCAATTTGTTCTATCCTTTATTAATTACCGTTTACTAATTAACAGCTTCGTAAGAGGAAGTTTAGGAATCCTGATTTTCGGCAACCTGGCTATCATTGCGCTTTTCTTGACGAGCGAATGTTGAGGAATCAGAGTTTTTGGCAACCCGGCTATCATTGCGTTCTTCGTGATAGCCGGGTTGCCAAAACAGCCTCTTCCTGACGAGGGGATGTTGAAGAGCGAGTGGAGGCGGCCATCTTTGTTGTTTACATCGGCTCCCTTTTTTGCCTAGGAGATTAGGACTGGTTTTTTCCCTCCAACGGGTGGTTAATTAAGTTAGATTTTTTCGAGTAAAATTAAGAGCAAACTCAATCAAATTAATAGTAAAATGTATTCACTTACTTTCCGCTTTTCGAAGACGCAATCGTAGGCCTAGACGTCCAACGTCATATCCAATCTCAATTTATAAACGAGGGGCTGCGTGACGTCAGACTATCTCTTCCCCCTAGTCAGTTGTTAGCACCCTATGAAAAGACTAATACCTTTCTAACCAAGGCTTAAAAATATGTTGGATGCTATCGTTTTTACATATGTATTTTTATAATTTCATATCATTTCTTTATAATTAAATAGACACGCGTAAATGCTACAAATTGAATTTACGAACCACCGGCTAATTATCGGGAATTAATAACATATAAAGTCACGTAAAATCGTCCCGCACCGCAAATGGTCACTCTGTCTGTCTTGAATCAAGGAGGATGATATGGAGGGCCGACTTAGCCTTTGGGGGGTGTTAAGTGATTTTTGGAGCTCGATCCTGCTGACTCCTGGTTCATTTACTTGGTTTGGCGGGGGGGGGGGGTAAGGTAGGTGGATATTTGTTTTTGGTGAATCGCGATGGCGGACCGAATATGTTGCGGACGACAAAACATTTGTTTTCCGCAGATGAACCAGGGGCCACTAGCGTAAGCAGGGCTACCACTCACTTTCCTAAAATTATACTAAGTCGGCCCTCCATATCATCCTTCTTGCAGTGGAGGCCAGGGCTCTACATAAGGATATTTTTTAGTAGTCAGCCTGACTAGCAGTCTGGGAAATAGCACACTTCCTCTGGTCCAAAACCAGTTTATTAATTGCTTGGACTAGTTTTTTAATTCAAGAAGTGGGGGTTACTGGTCTTCAGGACCAGGTTATTAATTGCAAATCTATAGGAGAACAAAGGCTGGGACTAGTTTATTTAATTATTTCGGGGACTAGGGGGGTCACTGGTCACAATGACTAGTTTAAAAAATATCCTTATTTCCCAGACTGCTAACTAGTGAGCCCCCCTATCCCAATTTTATTTTGTAGTCACTGTGACTGACTAGTGAGACGCATGGTTTACGAATATTTGGAACATTATTTTTTACTAGTCAAGTTGACTAGTGAACACCCAGATTTCGATTAATTTTAGTAGTCAAGGCATTTTTTAGTAGTCAAATGCCTGGACTAGTGCCTTATGTAGAGCTCTGGTTAAAATACCTATTTTCTATGTTAAAATACCTTCCCTATATTAAAAACCTATTTTTCCCGCCCAAAAAAACACTGTTACAGGATTTTTCTACCACAAAACAATGGGTTGGCCTTATGTAAAGTTGACCATAGAGAGCGTGGCTTAGTGGTATGTTGACCTAGAGGGGAGTTGATCTTATGGTACTCAACCCTTTCCGGTTTCAAAACTTGGCAACGCTGCGTCTAATCACTTGCCTAGATGCTGAGGCAGTAATATGGCGAACTCTTTTTGTGCAGTTTTGTTAGATATTTGCCTAAAAAGATGGGGAAAAATAAGATAAAATCAGGAATGAATTGAAGAAGGAGCACGAGAAGATGATTGTAGAAGAGTAACCGGAGAAGATGTTATTTTTTCAAAGGCTTTCCAAAATGGAGTAGAAACTGACGTAATAGCTCAGCAGATTCGATCACTGCCTCCTTGAACTGAAATTTCAAATGTCGGAACGTTCGGAAGGCCCCCTTTTGGGTGCCGATTCTCTCCCTCACCGCGCTTCCCGCGATCCTTCCTCGTTACCCGGGCCACTCTCGCACAGGCGCGCGAAGGTCCGTCCTGCTCCCGGGCCCGGTCTCAGCCGCGGCCAGTTACCGTTGCGGACGCCCCTGCCTCACTGGAGCCTCCGCCTGCTCGCCTTCTCCCCGTCCTTCTCATTCCGGACCCAGCCACGCCGGACGCATTCTCTTCCATGAAGATCATGGCCCTCAACTCCTTGGTTCAGTCGCTCGCTGGCGACGTCCGCGAACTCAAAAAAATGGCAAGTGGAAACTTACATATTACCCCTACGGACTCGGCCCAGGCGGAAGCCCTCCTGGCGGCTACCTCTCATGGCGATCTCCGTTTCCACGCTAAACGCGTCCAAGACGTATACGTGTTCTATTTTTAAAATGATGCACATGTTTAAGGATAACATATTTTACATAAGGAATTTTGGTGAAAAAAACTAAGATAAGAAATGTTTTCAAATAATTCATGTTTTATAATCACTTATTCAAAAATGAAAATTTGAATATCTGTTACTTCAAACAATTAATTTTGTCCACGAGGACAGTTTTTATTAATTCTAGGAGAGCGATAGCTCTCTTAGATAAGACTTCATACTGCTTTTCATGTATAAGGAGGGTTTTTTGTTTGGATGTAACTTTTTTTGTATTGTATTAATTCATTCGAAAAAATTCCACAGAACTACAATTCGGGCCCTCAATATGTGGGTAAAATTTCAAAAAGATCCATCCATTAGTTTATTTTATAAAAAATAAAGTTGCTAAGGGTGGTTTTCATTTCCATAAAATTAATCAGCCCTTTTGGTGAAAAAGTTAAATTTTCCCATAAAAATAACATGGAGTTTTTCTCAAATTTAGCCATTTTGTCGCCACCCTTTTGAAATGAAATATTCGTTTTTTACGTTTGGGAACGGTTTTATATCAAAATATAAACCTTTTTCTTGGACCATTTTTAAGGTTTTTGCGAAAAATTAAGTTTAAGTGCTAAATTTTATGTTTTTTAATCACCCCTTGACTTACGTTCTTGCACCCTATATGTCATACTGTTGGACTTACGGCGTTTTACCGTGGATAAAGCCTAGGAGAAAGCAACTCTTGCACATACGCTGTTTTACCGCGGACTTTTATTTGATTTTACTTTCGTTGCAAAAACTAAATGATTTTAGGTAATTTAGCTAGACTAACGATTACAGGTAATTAAGCTAGACTAACGATTACAGGTAATTAAGCTAGACTAACGATTACAAGTAATTAAGCTAGGTTAACGATTACAGCTAATTAAGCTAGATTTGCGATTACAGCGAATTAAGCTAGATTTGCGATTACAGCTAATTAAGCTAGATTAGCGATTACAGCTAATTAAGCTAGATTAGCGATTACAGCTAGTTAAGCTAGATTAGCGATTATAGCTAATTAAGCTAGATTAGCGATTACAGCTAATTAAGCTAGATTAGCGATTACAGCTAGTTAAGCTAGATTAGCGATTACAGCTAGTTAAGCTAGATTAGCGATTACAGCTAATTAAGCTAGATTAGCGATTACAGCTAATTAAGCTAGATTAACGATTACAGCTAATTAAGCTATATTAACGATTACGGCTAATTAAGCTAGATTAACGATTACGGCTAATTAAGCTAGATTAACGATTACGGCTAATTAAGCTAGATTAACGATTACAGGTAATTAAGCTAGATTAACGATTACAGCTAATTAAGATAGATTAACTATTACAGCTAATTAAGCTAGATTAACTATTAAAGGTAATTAAGCTAGATTAACGATTACAGCTAATTAAGCTAGATTAACGATTACAGGTAATTAAGCTAGATTAACGATTACAGGTAATTAAGCTAGACTAACGATTACAAGTAATTAAGCTAGGTTAACGATTACAGCTAATTAAGCTAGATTTGCGATTACAGCGAATTAAGCTAGATTAGCGATTACAGCTAATTAAGCTAGATTAGCGATTACAGCTAATTAAGCTAGATTAGAGATTACAGGTAATTAAGCTAGATTAACGATTACAGGTAATTAAGCTAGATTAACTATTAAAGGTAATTAAGCTAGATTAACGATTACAGCTAATTAAGCTAGATTAACGATTACAGGTAATTAAGCTAGATTAACGATTACAGGTAATTAAGCTAGACTAACGATTACAAGTAATTAAGCTAGGTTAACGATTACAGCTAATTAAGCTAGATTTGCGATTACAGCGAATTAAGCTAGATTAGCGATTACAGCTAATTAAGCTAGATTAGCGATTACAGCTAATTAAGCTAGATTAGCGATTACAGCTAGTTAAGCTAGATTAGCGATTATAGCTAATTAAGCTAGATTAGCGATTACAGCTAGTTAAGCTAGATTAGCGATTACAGCTAGTTAAGCTAGATTAGCGATTACAGCTAGTTAAGCTAGATTAGCGATTACAGCTAATTAAGCTAGATTAGCGATTACAGCTAATTAAGCTAGATTAACGATTACAGCTAATTAAGCTATATTAACGATTACGGCTAATTAAGCTAGATTAACGATTACGGCTAATTAAGCTAGATTAACGATTACGGCTAATTAAGCTAGATTAACGATTACAGGTAATTAAGCTAGATTAACGATTACAGCTAATTAAGATAGATTAACTATTACAGCTAATTAAGCTAGATTAACTATTAAAGGTAATTAAGCTAGATTAACGATTACAGCTAATTAAGCTAGATTAACGATTACAGGTAATTAAGCTAGATTAACGATTACAGGTAATTAAGCTAGACTAACGATTACAAGTAATTAAGCTAGGTTAACGATTACAGCTAATTAAGCTAGATTTGCGATTACAGCGAATTAAGCTAGATTAGCGATTACAGCTAATTAAGCTAGATTAGCGATTACAGCTAATTAAGCTAGATTAGCGATTACAGCTAGTTAAGCTAGATTAGCGATTATAGCTAATTAAGCTAGATTAGCGATTACAGCTAGTTAAGCTAGATTAGCGATTATAGCTAATTAAGCTAGATTAGCGATTACAGCTAATTAAGCTAGATTAGCGATTACAGCTAGTTAAGCTAGATTAGCGATTACAGCTAGTTAAGCTAGATTAGCGATTACAGCTAATTAAGCTAGATTAGCGATTACAGCTAATTAAGCTATATTAACGATTAGAGCTAATTAAGCTAGATTAACGATTACAGCTAATTAAGCTAGATTAGAGATTACGGCTAATTAAGCTAGATTAACGATTAAAGGTAATTAAGCTAGATTAACGATTACAGGTAATTAAGCTAGATTAACGATTACAGCTAATTAAGATAGATTAACTATTACAGCTAATTAAGCTAGATTAACTATTAAAGGTAATTAAGCTAGATTAACGATTACAGCTAATTAAGCTAGATTAACGATTACAGGTAATTAAGCTAGACTAACGATTACAAGTAATTAAGCTAGGTTAACGATTACAGCTAATTAAGCTAGATTTGCGATTACAGCGAATTAAGCTAGATTAGCGATTACAGCTAATTAAGCTAGATTAGCGATTACAGCTAATTAAGCTAGATTAGCGATTACAGCTAGTTAAGCTAGATTAGCGATTATAGCTAATTAAGCTAGATTAGCGATTACAGCTAGTTAAGCTAGATTAGCGATTATAGCTAATTAAGCTAGATTAGCGATTACAGCTAATTAAGCTAGATTAGCGATTACAGCTAGTTAAGCTAGATTAGCGATTACAGCTAATTAAGCTAGATTAGAGATTACGGCTAATTAAGCTAGATTAACGATTAAAGGTAATTAAGCTAGATTAACGATTACAGGTAATTAAGCTAGATTAACGATTACAGGTAATTAAGCTAGATTAACGATTACAGCTAATTAAGATAGATTAACTATTACAGCTAATTAAGCTAGATTAACTATTAAAGGTAATTAAGCTAGATTAACGATTACAGCTAATTAAGCTAGATTAACGATTACAGGTAATTAAGCTAGACTAACGATTACAAGTAATTAAGCTAGGTTAACGATTACAGCTAATTAAGCTAGATTTGCGATTACAGCGAATTAAGCTAGATTAGCGATTACAGCTAATTAAGCTAGATTAGCGATTACAGCTAATTAAGCTAGATTAGCGATTACAGCTAGTTAAGCTAGATTAGCGATTATAGCTAATTAAGCTAGATTAGCGATTACAGCTAGTTAAGCTAGATTAGCGATTACAGCTAGTTAAGCTAGATTAGCGATTACAGCTAATTAAGCTAGATTAGAGATTACGGCTAATTAAGCTAGATTAACGATTAAAGGTAATTAAGCTAGATTAACGATTACAGGTAATTAAGCTAGATTAACGATTACAGCTAATTAAGATAGATTAACTATTACAGCTAATTAAGCTAGATTAACTATTAAAGGTAATTAAGCTAGATTAACGATTACAGCTAATTAAGCTAGATTAACGATTACAGGTAATTAAGCTAGACTAACGATTACAAGTAATTAAGCTAGATTTGCGATTACAGCTAATTAAGCTAGATTAGCGATTACAGCGAATTAAGCTAGATTAGCGATTACAGCTAATTAAGCTAGATTAGCGATTACAGCTAGTTAAGCTAGATTAGCGATTATAGCTAATTAAGCTAGATTAGCGATTACAGCTAGTTAAGCTAGATTAGCGATTATAGCTAATTAAGCTAGATTAGCGATTACAGCTAATTAAGCTAGATTAGCGATTACAGCTAGTTAAGCTAGATTAGCGATTACAGCTAGTTGAGCTAGATTAGCGATTACAGCTAATTAAGCTAGATTAGCGATTACAGCTAATTAAGCTATATTAACGATTAGAGCTAATTAAGCTAGATTAACGATTACAGCTAATTAAGCTAGATTAGAGATTACAGGTAATTAAGCTAGATTAACGATTACAGGTAATTAAGCTATATTAACTATTACAGCTAATTAAGCTAGATTAACGATTACGGCTAATTAAGCTAGATTAACGATTAAAGGTAATTAAGCTAGATTAACGATTACAGGTAATTAAGCTATATTAACGATTACAGCTAATTAAGATAGATTAACTATTACAGCTAATTAAGCTAGATTAACGATTAAAGGTAATTAAGCTAGATTAACGATTACAGCTAATTAAGCTAGATTAACGATTACAGGTAATTAAGCTAGATTAACGATTACAGGTAATTAAGCTAGATTAGCGATTACAACTATTTAAGCTAGATTAGCGATTACAACTAATTAAGCTAGATTAGCGATTACAGGTAATTAAGCTAGATTAGCGATTACAGCTAATTAAGCTAGATTAGCGATTACAGCTAATTAAGCTAGATTAGCGATTACAGCTAGTTAAGCTAGATTAGCGATTACAGCTAATTAAGCTAGATTAGCGATTACAGCTAGTTAAGCTAGATTAGCGAGTACAGCTAATTAAGCTAGATTAGCGATTACAGCTAATTAAGCTAGATTAACGATTACAGCTAATTAAGCTAGATTAGAGATTACAGGTAATTAAGCTATATTAACGATTACAGCTAATTAAGCTAGATTAACGATTAAAGGTAATTAAGCTAGATTAACGATTACAGGTAATTAAGCTATATTAACGATTACAGCTAATTAAGATAGATTAACGATTACAGCTAATTAAGCTAGATTAACGATTACAGCTAACTAAGCTAGATTAACGATTACAGCTAATTAAGCTAGATTAACGATTACAGCTAACTAAGCTAGATTAACGATTACAGGTAATTAAGCTAGATTAACGATTACAGGTAATTAAGCTAGATTAGCGATTACAACTATTTAAGCTAGATTAGCGATTACAACTAATTAAGCTAGATTAGCGATTACAGGTAATTAAGCTAGATTAGCGATTACAGCTAATTAAGCTAGATTAGCGATTACAGCTAATTAAGCTAGATTAGCGATTACAGCTAGTTAAGCTAGATTAGCGATTACAGCTAATTAAGCTAGATTAGCGATTACAGCTAGTTAAGCTAGATTAGCGATTACAGCTAGTTAAGCTAGATTAGCGATTACAGCTAATTAAGCTAGATTAGCGATTACAGCTAATTAAGCTAGATTAACGATTACAGCTAATTAAGCTAGATTAGAGATTACAGGTAATTAAGCTAGATTAACGATTACAGGTAATTAAGCTATATTAACGATTACAGGTAATTAAGCTATATTAACGATTACAGCTAATTAAGCTAGATTAACGATTACAGCTAATTAAGCTAGATTAACGATTACAGCTAACTAAGCTAGATTAACGATTACAGGTAATTAAGCTAGATTAACGATTACAGGTAATTAAGCTAGATTAGCGATTACAACTATTTAAGCTAGATTAGCGATTACAACTAATTAAGCTAGATTAGCGATTACAGGTAATTAAGCTAGATTAGCGATTACAGCTAATTAAGCTAGATTAGCGATTACAACTATTTAAGCTAGCTTAGCGATTACAGCTAATTAAGCTAGATTAGCGATTACAACTATTTAAGCTAGATTAGCCATTACAACTATTTAATCTAGATTAGCGATTACAGCTAATTAAGCTAGATTAGCCATTACAACTATTTAATCTAGATTAGCGATTACAGCTAATTAAGCTAGATTAGCGATTACAGCTAATTAATCTAGATTAGCGATTACAGCTAATTAAGCTAGATTAGCGATTACAGCTAATTAAGCTAGATTAGCGATTACAGCTAATTAAGCTAAATTAGCGATTACAGCTAATTAAACTAGATTAGCGATTACAGCTAATTAAGCTAGATTAGCGATTACAGCTAATTAAGCTAGATTAGCGATTACACCTAATTAAGCTAGATTAGCGATTACAGCTAATTAAGCTAGATTAGCGATTACAGCTAATTAAGCTAGATTAGCGATTACAGCTAATTAAGCTAGATTAGCGATGGCGGGTAATTAAGCTAGATTACCGATGGCGGGTAATTAAGCTAGATTACCGATGGCGGGTAATTAAGCTAGATTACCGATGACGGGCAATTAAGCTAGATTACCGATGACGGGCAATTAAGCTAGATTACCGATGGCGGGCAATTAAGCTAGATTACCGATGGCGGGTAATTAAGCTAGATTACCGATGGCGGGTAATTAAGCTAGATTACCGATGGCGGGTAATTAAGCTAGATTACCGATGGCGGGTAATTAAGCTAGATTACCGATGGCGGGTAATTAAGCTAGATTACCGATGGCGGGTAATTAAGCTAGATTACCGATGGCGGGTAATTAAGCTAGATTACCGATGGCGGGCAATTAAGCTAGATTACCGATGGCGGGCAATTAAGCTAGATTACCGATGGCGGGTAATTAAGCTAGATTACCGATGGCGGGTAATTAAGCTAGATTACCGATGGCGGGTAATTAAGCTAGATTACCGATGGCGGTTAATTAAGCTAGATTACCGATGGCGGGTAATTAAGCTAGTTTACCGATGGCGGGTAATTAAGCTAGTTTACCGATGGCGGGTAATTAAGCTAGTTTACCGATGGCGGGTAATTAAGCTAGTTTACCGATGGCGGGTAATTAAGCTAGTTTACCGATGGCGGGTAATTAAGCTAGTTTACCGATGGCGGGTAATTAAGCTAGTTTACCGACGGCGGGTAATTAAGCTAGTTTACCGACGGCGGGTAATTAAGCTAGTTTACCGATGGCGGGTAATTAAGCTAGATGACCGATGGCGGGTAATTAAGCTAGATGACCGATGGCGGGTAATTAAGCTAGATGACCGATGGCGGGTAATTAAGCTAGATGACCGATGGCGGGTAATTAAGCTAGATTACTGATGGCGGGTAATTAAGCTAGATTACCGATGGCGGGTAATTAAGCTAGATTACCGATGGCGGGCAATTAAGCTAGATGACCGATGGCGGGTAATTAAGCTAGATGACCGATGGCGGGTAATTAAGCTACATTAATCTGTTGGTGCTCAGATCTATGGAATCAATGCTTTTGTGGTATAACTACCGCTTGCTCTGTAATTTGCTTGTGAAAATGACGGGAAAGCAATTTGAGTTTGACTGGACGTTGATTGTCAAGTCAAGCAGTGAGGATTGAAGTTATGTAATAGATGCTTGGTCAGTTGAAAAGCTTTAACTAATAAAAGTGCAACACCCTAAAACGTTTTCTCTCCTAAGGTTTCTAAACTATCTTAATTAATATTAAGACTGAAGTTACAGATATTAATTAAAACTGTCTTTGTAGACAAAGACGGGAAAAAGTAAGAGATAAGTGTAGAAATTTAAATGCCTGAAGTAACAGATATTCAATTTCCACTTTTGAACACATGATTATAAAACATCAATTATTTGAAAAAATTCTTATCTTAGTTTTTTTCACCAAAATTTCATATCCGAAAAAGATTTTTCAACATTATTTCCCCTTGTATTTTTCTTCCAATATTAGCTCTAGAAAAAGGCTTTTTCAAGAATTTTTTAAAGGAAAAAGCCACAATAATATTTTCTTGGTTTAAAATGGTTCCTTGCGCTTATATATATATACAAAAAAATTAGAAATGGAGATTAGCTCTTATTAATTAATATTTAAGCTCAAATTAGCTGGCCACTAGAAGGAAATTGGACGCCGCCATTTCTAAGATTTAAAAATTCCGCAGTGCTTGTAACTGGCTCGATTTTCTAGAGGGGGTAACTTTTGATTTGCCGGCTTTCCATAGCAATGGATCAACAAGAAACTGCCCTCTGCTGCCTTGTTATCGTCTGCTTGTTTAATCCCTCGCTGGCTCCCTTAAACTCTATTAGCTTAGCGATGCCTCGTATTAATCCCTTTGAAGTAGAACCGGAATTTACAGAAGAAGAATTAAGGGAACGACAATTACAGCGAGAGAATGAGTTAGAAATAGCGAATCAAGAAGTTATCATTAACCTAGAGGAAATAAAAAACAACTGTACTTGTGGCCACTGCATTCCCGATTGGTTAGGCCTTAGCAATGACGAAGAAAAAATTGTAAACATGAAAAACTATCTAAATTGGAAGGATTTAAGGGCAGGATTTATTTGTTGTAAACAAATAGAAGATGTCGTTGAATTTTTAAACGATACAGATGATCCACAAGGTGTTGCGCCATGTGTCACTTGTGATATTGACTACAAATCTATGTGCCAAAGAAAGCGAGCTTTAATCGCAACGTACAGGGGTTATTTGCAAACACGTAGAAGGCCATTGCCCATTAATGTTTCGAATAGGTAAATTTTTAATTAATCGTAAGGGAACAGCCTCTATGAAATATAATTTTTTATGTAAGCTAATATTGTTTAATTGTAGAACCTATCGCTATATAGCATATCGCACGTACACCCATTTAATTTACCATAAACTTGGAAGAGCTAATAGAAGAGCAGTTCCCCATTGTGTCCTGCTTGATATACGAAAGTTTTTCCCAGAAAATGATGTAAATTCATACATAAGCTACAAACCAGGTGTTGAAATAGAAGGATTTAGAGCCAATTAACCGAGTTGAACGAATAACCTTGAAGTCACGAAAGTATTGTGATATATTTGCTTACATAAAAGCCATCCTAAATTTTTTAGTTTAAAATGACCAGATTTAGTTTTAAAACTAAAGCATAAAATTTACATAATAATTAGCTATCCTAAATTAAAATTCATAATTATTATATTACTCTTATGAGATATAAAAATTATGGAATCCACTTAAGAGTAAGGATTGATATTCATTTTTTTAAATAATTGTGATTGCCAAGGTTCCTAACAGTGTGATATTATTAGTCATAATTAAAAGCCCTCGAATATTAAATGGATACTTATATAAGTTACTAAAATGGTCATATTAGTCATAATTTCTGGTCATAAAAAACAGAGTTGAATACTAAGTAAATATAATTAACAGACCTGCTATTAAGGTGTAACAAAAAATTATATTCGTAAGTTACTACGGTCAGTTTATTTACATTTGAAGTACAAATTTTGTATATTTTCTGGTTTATTATGACCTAGTCAAGAAATTTCAGTATTAAATCCATGTTTAGAAATTTGAGTATTAAACCCATGTTTAGAAATTTGAGTATTAAATCCATGTTTTCAATTAAAATAACCTCCTCCTTTTCGCTGCTTGAATTAAAACTTGCTTGTCAGGCCGTGGAGTTGGAGCTATATTACCTCTCTTACGATAGCTTGTCATTAAATTCGCTAGTGGAATTTCATCTTCGTCAATTTGCTTACGCTTTATTATGTTTTTCATTATTTCATAAACAAATGTGTACGATTTTGGCTCCTTTCGAGGTCTAGCGTACCACTCAGCAGTGGCTTTAGAAAAATAAAATTCAAAATCTTCCTTATTCCCATCTTGGGTTGTTGATTCTGTTTCTAGTTCAAAATAGAATTTTCTGTCTACATTAAAATTATGGTCCAAAGCTGCCAACATAGTACGGGCTTCCATAACATCTTGGTCAAAATCTAGTCGTTTTGGGCAATATTTAAGCAGAAGTCTGTGGTACGATTCCAACTTAGAAGTGTGGCTAAATGCGCAAACTTGCTTTAAATCTCGTAAAGTACTTTTTTTGTTGACAATTTCATTTAGAGCGTCATAAGGGGGGTATCAGGTGTGAGCCATTTTTTTTTTCTTGCTGTTTCGACTGAAAGACGATCGTGGATACACCGTATATGTTGATTAAAACTAGGAAATGAATGGACATTTGTGACTTGAAAAAGAACTGATTTCCACATTTCAATTAGAATATCAGGGTTCCCATCACAGTTTTCTGCGGCAAACCACAAGTGGCGGCTGAGGGATTTCACCCAGGGTTCAAGATCCTTATTATCCTTTTTTTTACTTATAGCCGTAATTTTTTTGGAAACGCTTTTTGAAAAATGCCAAACATCGAATTGATGGTCTATATTCGGATAATTATCCCTTAAAAATGCCCTAATCTGTATGTGTCTGTCAGTTGTGATTCTAAATATTTTAACTCCAAATTTTTCCATTTTTGTCAGACATCTTTTCAAACTTTCTAACTCCATATTGCTAGACTTGTATTGAACCTCATTTTTCTTTACGATTTCAAAATGGACACATTTGTCACTTTCCTGGTCAATGAATGTGTATCCGCAATATTTGGCCGAATGCCCTGGCGAGTCATATCGTCCATCACCAGAAATCGTGACTTCTGAAGAACATTTTAATTTCTCTAAAATATTGCTTTGTTCATTTCTCCAGCTGACCCTAATTTCTGGAATGATATATTTTTTTTGAATGTTGTAGAAAGCTGATTTTTGAATTCCACATAATCCCATAAATTGAAAAATAGTGTTGATTCGTTGAAATGTGGCCCCTGAGAGCAAAATACTTGAAGCTAGCAGTAAATTCCCCACTGGCATTCTTCCCAGCACAGGCTGTGAGCGCCAAATAAATTCGTGGCCACTTAGACAGGTCATCTTGACAGTTAATAGAGATCCACAAGTTTCAGACTTGAAATTTTCAGTAATATCAATGGCACTATCACAGCCATCCTTATCACACCTTAGTCTTGCTAAGAGCTGGTTCAGTTGGCTCTCAAAAACAATATACTTTTTTTCCTCAATAAATTGATCAGAAGTATTTTTAGGGGGAGGTGAATAGTTTGTTGTTGACGCTGAACTGGGTATACTAGGCTCGTACATTGAGACACTGGGAGAATTTTCAAGGGTCTCGTCAAAAATCATGCTTACAGATACGGGAGATGCCATATCCTTCAAATTTTCTAAATCGGATTTTGCGCAATTCAAAAGTATTGTTTTGTCGCTATGATGTGTGTATTTCTTTGGTGTCGATTCTGTTTCGTAATCTAAACTGTGAGCGAAATATGCGTGATCTTTTGACACTGCAGTAATTGTATCTTGAAACAAAGCTAAGACTTCTGAAGTAATTTCCTCTTCAGTACATGCTTCAGTAGCGCAATCAATCTTGCAAAAATCCGTTTGAATAGAAATTGTAGCTCGGAGGGCTTCAGTGCTTAACTCTGGATCCGTTTGCGTCCCAATTTCCGTTGTATTTACTTTTGTTATATTATAGATCTCAGTTACAGTTGGAACCTATAACAATGTAACAAATAAAATTTCATATTATAATCCTAGAAAAGGAAGCAATGTGACACTGTTTAAAAATATTCCAGTCTTACCTCTTCGTTACTTGGAATTTCAATTGCTTCTTTTGGAAATATTTCCATCGTTTCTTCTGTACTTGGTAGGTTTATTGTTGGTACGGATAACGGTTTCAATCTTACTACTTCTTTCGACAAATTACGGCCATACGAAACGTTAATGTTTAAACATTCAGGAGCAAAATGTAACTGGCATACTCTAGTAGCTTCCCTAAATTTCCTGATTGCGTTACGTCTTTCTGGCAAAGGCTTAGTCTCTAATGACGTTACGAGCGCTTCGAATTCCTCTCTCACCGGTATTTTAGCAAATTTAACCCACATTATTGCCATTTCTAAATTGGATTCAACATCCGGAATTCTAAAACAACTAACTCTTTGTTTTTTCGAATAAACCTCACACCCTTCAATAATACACTTCGACATTCTGGAAGCCTAAATGCGCGGGCTGCAGCTGGGAACTTTGATCTTGGAAGGACAAGCAGACAACATGAATTCCCGTAGCTCATTAATGGGCCTAGACATCAACGAATAGAAAGCTACCCCCAATTTTTGCCTCTAGCTTTTTAAAAATGGCGCTGTCTTAGTTAAGATGATTAAATGCTAATTACTAACTAATTGAGATTCTTTTTGACAGAATAATAATAGATCTTTGAGTTTTAAGTTTAAATGAACGGTTTAAAGCAAAGAAAAAATTATTGTGGAATGTTCCTTTAAGGGATACTAGCTTGACACTACGTTTTACTAGGGAAGAGAGACTTGAGACTGAAGTCTCTCCTCCCTGGTTTTACTTTCGACTGACATGGTCTTTAAGAAGGTTCAAATACTTGCATATCTGAAAAAATTGAGATTTATGAGTTTAATTTTTATATTTTTAAATGAGAAATATTGCGAAGCGGAAAGTAACATAGGCAGTTTGATTTTGATGTTGATATTAGTGTCGAAAAGGTATGTAGATTCGTGATCCTTAGAGAGCTATACATTATGCCAATTTTTGAAACTTCGAATTAACGAACACTTCTTGTTTTGATACGGTTTATACTTTATCAGCTATTAACGTTTTTCTGTCCATTTTATTCCCCTTGTAGGGCTCAACCTAATTGTAAATATTTGAGAGAAAAAATGGAAAACGCGTATTACTTTTAAAATGATATACCTATAAGCGTCATATTAAAATATTTTTACTAAAGTAATTTTGGTGAAAAAAACTAAGATAAGAATTTTTTCAAATAATTGATGTTTTATAATCATGTGTTCAAAAGTGGAAATTGAATATCTGTTACTTCAGGCATTTACATTTCTACACTTATCTCTTACTTTTTCCCGTCTTTGTCTACAAGGACAGTTTTTATTATCAATAACATTGGGCTTCGTATTTTTCCCACTACTTAAAAAGTGTCTCAGAGCATAAATGAGTCAAAGACCATATTCCCTTAGTTCCCGCTTGTATCAGTCTACAGAAAACGAAACTTGTAAACTCATCAATATTCTAACCTGATTTCATGATTAAATTATCTAGTTATTGTTCACGTAAGAACTTACTAAGCGTGTGTTTTAGCGTAAATTTGAACTTGTTTAAATTCCACTTGGTAAAGTAACGTGTATTTGTTAATTCTAGGTCACGCCACACTTTAAAAATTATGGTACCTAAATAGTGTTGTAGTTTTGTAAAATTTATTATGCACTATTTGTACACCATGACCGGGTGTTGAAATGGTATGAAAATTAACACATTAGCTAAAATGAATGGTGTAAAAAAGGATTCAATAAACATCATTCGATAAAAGGTGCTCAATGCATTAAAATAACACCGTCGATTGTATCATTAAATGGTGTTAAAATAATGTGAAAATGGAGCTAATTTTTTAAAAACCAATTGCTTACATAAAAGATGTAAAAAAGGCTCATAAGCTCCAAAGGTACGCAAATGATATTTAAATTAAATAAAATAACAGCTTAGAGCACCACAATAAAAGGTTTTAAAGCTGAACTTTAAACGCCATGAAATAAAAGATGTAGGGTTGGTACTGGTAATTGGGAACACTTTTTACAAATCTTTGAATAACTTCGGTTGCGCTAACGTTAGACACCTGAAACTTTCAGGACATGAAATTTGATTCTTTAGACACAATTCGCTATGATTTCAGCTTTTTAACCCTTTTAAATTTTGCACAATATCATATTTCCCAAACCCCTTAGAGGAGCCCAAATGTGAACAATCGCTGGTAAATGTAAACACCCTGACCCTAAATAGTGAACGCGGGACCCAAATGGGAACACTAATGCTAATCGAATGGGAGGAATTAAAAAGGCCCTAGTTAAAAAGCTACCATTACGTAGGGCCTAAATTCATGCACTCGGATTAAAGTTTACGCAGATTTGATAAGTGATAATAGGATAATATAGTTAAAAACAATACCTGAGTCAAAATGCTCCATAATTTGTTGAGAAGTCACATTTTATTCAGCCCCTAGCATAACAGCTGACTCGCGATCCCGCTTTCGCGCCCAATCAGTAGTGGTAGCTACGGCCCTCTTACGGCTAAATTGATAACTTTACTAAAGGCGCGAAATTTGAGTATTTTTTTGGGTCAATGATGTATTTTGAAGTTAATATTATCCGAAAGTAGCTTGTTTACACCACTGTTACGTTTAATCTTTTAGTAAAATAGCTGAAAAAGGATTCGAATTAACCTTGAAACGTCGTGTTCACATTTGCAATTTTTACTTGGTTTTTTCCAACTCTAGTTTTGAATCGAATTCCGAACCGAAACCAGAGATTTTAATATCAATTTTATAGCGTAAAACGTGATCTATCCAATGGTTAAAGGTTTGTTATCGTGGGATTATTGTAACTCTCGCTAAAGCTTATTCCCCGATGGTACTGTATTAAGAAACACCTAAAATTGGCATCAACTTAAGTTGATCAGTCCGAGTTGGTGCGTATATTGGTCCGTATCTTTCATCCGCGTATTCCTACAATATTCTAACCATTTTTATCGTAATCCTCGATATTCAATCTACAAATTGAGCCCTTTAAAAATGAATTTGAGCTGCCCAAAAATTAGTTACAAAATTTTAAAGAAAAAGTGTTCCCATTTAGAATCGTTCCCAATTACCGGTACCAACCCTACCATTAATTAAATGAAATTTAAATAGTGCATCAAAGAGTAACTAGAAATGTGAATTAGGACTTGAAATAGGGCAAATAGGGGTTTGAATTGGTGTATATAAAGGCTCGAAATGTGGGTAAATGTGGACTTGAAGTGGGGTAAACATTAATTTGAAATGGGTAAATGGGGGCTTGAAATATGGTAATTAGGGCTTTGAAATGGTGCAAATAGGAACTTTCAAAGGAGTAAATAGAGGTTTGAAACGGTGGTAAATAGGGGCTTGAAATGAGGTAAATAAATCATCATAAATTTGACGATACACTACCAAGTGCATTTGTAAAGTTTAAAGTGTCAAATCTTTTACTACATAACCACAATTATCCCTTTAAAGGACATAATATCTATCACTTAAATTTGTGTTTAAAATTCGGCTCACTCTATACTGTTAAAACCTCCTAAAAATGACACGAAAGAGGGCCAATTTGGTATCTTAATTCATAGAACAAATCGTAACAACACTTATTTAAATAAAGATAAAGTGGAGTCTAAATTTACGTTTACACTATATAACGTGGAATTTGGGGTGGCGTAGCGGTTAGCGCTTTCGCCTCGCAGCAGGAGGATCCCGGGTTCGATCCCGGATTGTGACACCGGGTGAAATTCTTGGAGCAAATCCTTCTGCGTTTGCAAGTTCTCTCCCCACTTGTTAAAAGCAGTTTTCCTCCGCGGTCTAACCCGGTTTCTTCTTTCCATCAAAACTTGCAGAGGTTAACGGTAATAGTTAGTATAGGGCGCTGTGGGTTAGCTGTGGCATAGGGGCTAGCCAACACCCTCCTATGCATTGTAAAAGGACCCACCTGTAAATAAGCCACATGCTTAGTGTGGAAATCCCTTCATGGACAAAAGCTTAGGTTATTGATATATAAATGCAGTAAAGCTGAATTAAAAAGTAAAAACCAAATTTGAAGTATTAAAATCAAAAGATGGTACAGGAATATTGAGATGAGACAGAGCTTTATAGCTACACAGCTACTAAAAGAATCGTAATGCCGAAACATATTTAAAATATTTTCATTTAGAATTCTGCAAAAAGAAATTGTTATCGTTTTGTAAGAGATCTTTTCATCGTACTCGCTTTATATGAACTTTGATACGCTTATGGTGTTCGATTCAGATGCAATCGTCATTACTCGTTCTATATAAACTTTGATATGCGTATAGTGTTTGGATTCAGATGCAATCTTCATTACTCGTTCTATTTAAACTTTGATATGCGTCTAGTGTTTCAATTCCGATGCAATCTTCATTACTCGTTTTATATTAACTTTGATATGCGTATAGTGTTTCAATTCAGATGCAATCTTCATTACTCGTTCCATATAAACTCTCACTTGTGTCACTTCAAAGAAAGACGTTTATCTAAAATAATTAAATATATATAACTGATATTAATTATTTTATTCGTCAGTATTTTACGGATCGCCCCGAGAAAAACTATGTGGCCGGTCGTGGAGGGGGATTTGCGTTACAAGTCCCTAATGTCCGATAGCGAGGGGAGTTATGTAGGCCTAACTCAAATCGTCACTATCGTCCCATAAGGGAATTTAAACCAGAGAAAAATAAAAACATACCTTGAAGTTGATCTTTTGAATAATTCTTTATTTCGTTGAAATGATATTTACTTTGCAATTAATTAAACGAATCCAAAATTGGAAAGCGCGATGTCACGCGAAATACAGTTTTTTCTTCGTCGCGAAGATTCTTTAAACTTAACCGGACCCGTGCCTAGTCCCACGAAACTACTATGAACTAACTTGTTCAGGATCGCAAACGAATCTGATCCGCAGAAAATAAAAAGCGAACTTATCGTTCTAAAACAAAACTCGAACTAAAACTTGACTAACACAAACCGGCGTTTCTTCTCGCCTCGGTTTGAGGTTTTTGGGGACAGGTGTTTTTCAGATGGGATAAGAAAGAAGGAGGGGAAGCTTAGATGATGGCGGGCTGAACATAGTCCCAAAAGTGGACTATGGTGCTCAGCCCTCCATCATCGTCTGCAACGGCTTCAGAGGTGAGGCCGCTGCATGCACCCCCCCCCGGAAAAGAAGGAGAAGATGGAGAAGAAAGCAAGGGGATAGAGAGAGAGAAGAGAAGAGGGTAGTGGGGATATAACAAAAAGGCACGTTATAAACATTGGGTTTTTTTTTTTTTTTTCAAAACGTTCAATCAGTGTGTATGCGAGTTTTCATATTTCCGTGATGGCGGTCCCTCAAGATGAATTTCCGGGGGCATAATGAAGAAAAATGGCGACCGACGGCTGCGCAGGCTTGGCATACGTACGTGTGACTTGGGCGGTGAAACATTGGATATCCGTCCGGATAAATAGGATACAGGCGGACGGCTTGGCCATTTGGAATGCCTTCCCATGCAACGGGGAACAGGTCTCGATTCTTCGGGGGTTCCTGGAGATAGGGGAGTTCGTCAAGGAATAGTTTATCATATTCGCCGAATAAGTACAGCTTGTCCTGCGGGATGGGAAGTGGGCCATAGTCTTCAAAATCTCGGTAGGCCTGGGAGCGGAGCGGAAATGGATTTTGCGGTCTTGGGATAGCTGCGTCCTCAAGGTCTAGTATTGGTTCCGGCTCGGGCTCAGGTTCGGGCACCGGTTCAGGTGTGAGGGGTCGTGGTTCGTCCTCTATAGGCGGATCCTGTGGTGGAACGTCAGCCTGGGGGGGATTACTTTCGGGCTCTTGGGCTACAACCTTGGGGATGGTGTTGGCGTGATCTGTTAAACGCGGTTCGGCTCCCTGGGGGAGCGAAAGAGCCTTTTCTGGAGCCATAGGCCAGGGGGCCGGATATAGGAGTGCAGCCTCCAACATTACTTCTTCCAGTGTGCGCCTTGGGATTCCTCCGGTAGCGGCCGCCTGAACTTGTACGGGCCCGTCTTGGATGATGCGTGCGTCCGGCAGAAAATTTTGATGAGGGCGTGCGGGATATCTTTCCGAGCCCGTTGGGTCAGGGCGAACGGGATCTTGTCGAAGGTCGGGTCCCAGATCCTCGTTGTCTTCGTGTAAGAGCAGTATATCTGGTTCCGGGATCGGAGGTGCGATCCAAGGAGGACGGACTTGTTCGGAGGGTGTTGGGTCTTCTTCCCGGGAAAGTGGACCGAACGAGTGGGCAACAGGGAATGAAATAATAGGCTGCTCTCTGGGGATTGGACGCAATAAGAAATCTTCAGGTGCGATGGTGGACATCCGGCCTCTTTGTCTCCGGGGAGCCACTCTCCAATATAGAGGAGGAGGGGTAGCCATCTAAAAAGAAAAGAAGTTAAAAAGAGTTCTATAGGGATATAAGAAGAGTTCCCATTGGGATCGAGTGTGACGAATCGCAATGGTAGGAACACGTTGTTCTGATTAAACAGCTGTGGGCGCCACCCGCCTCGGGTGAGCTAGTCGAACCCTTTCCCAAGGTGGTTTTGCAATTGGTTTCCGCTTAAAACAGAAGTCTATCGGGTCTAAGTCCGTAATATTGTTTATGCGTAGGTACTGAGCGACTTCATTTGTTGAGCGTTTCATGCGCTTCTTCCCTCCCGGTGGATAATAGTATATATCTAAATCTACTTTGCCGGGTTGTACGGTGTGTCTATAACACAGCTCGCGAACCCATCCTTTTTTGAATGGCTTCTCATAATTTGTCGGAAACTGTTCTGCAATCGCTGGAGAGTCGGGAGAATGCATATCTTCTCCAGTACTCGTGGATTCGGACAGTTCATCCATAGGAACTAAAGGGTTAGGATTCGTGGCTTCTGACTTATTCGAACTTGGTTCATTTGACGGAAGAGGGGCTTCCCCTTCCGGACTAGTAGATATGGTATGGAACTTCGGCGTCTTTTTCACTGGCTTTGTCGATGAACTAGTCGTCGTCGTCGTAGCTCTCCTGCGCTTTCTTCGTTGTTGTCTGTCTTCCTTTCGGTCTATATCTTCTGAAGACGAACTGAGTTGGTCTGGCAGACGCAATTCTCTTCGTCTTTCAGCTTGGGGACGCGAGAGGGACGGTTCTTTTGACGACGTGCTTTTACTGCTCGATACTTTGCGCAGTGGTTTCTTTCTCCTTCCGATGACTGAAGATGAGGTAGGAGGGTGACTTCTTTTGCGGGGATCGTGGATCTCTGGCTCGTCACTTGAGATACGGCTACTCATCATTTTCCGTGTAGGGCTTGGAGTTGGTTCCTGAGCGACGGACAAAGGGGTTGTAAGACCTCTCTTTTCCTGTTCCGGTTCCGTTATGCGGTCGACATCCGTCGAAGTACTCAATTTTCGGAGGGTCTTTTTCTTAGGTTTAATGTCTTCGGTTGTTGACGTAGTCGGGTGTTCCCTTTTTTCTCGTTCCGGTTTTGTAGGGTCCACTTTTAATTGTGGTTCTGGAGTCACTGAGGCGTCTGTCGGTTGTGTCACTTCTGGACTGACTATATTCTCTCGACCTTCCTCTGTGGGTCGGACTTCATCCGTTGGGCGGACTTCTTCCGTTGGCGTCTTAGGTTCTTTCGATCTCGTTTTCGGAATCTTATCCACAAATCGAAAAGGTCCGATCATTTCAACAACTTCCTCGAAGGATTCGGAGGAAGGTTGGGGTCTTTCCTGGGGTACTTCTTGGGGAAGTGTTCCTTCCGGAGGTGGCGTGTCGGTTTCTTTTCCTGGAGGAAAAGGTTCCTTCGGGACAGTATTTTCATTTTCCTGAATGAGTTCCGCGGTTTGGTCTTCTTGTGTTACAATTGGAGGTGGTACTCTTTCTGGAGCTGGCGCTCTGGGTCTCCGTGGGGAGGAAATTTCTTCGAGTTGTTGGTTTTCATTTCTCTGGATAGGGTCTTCAGTGGATATGTCAATCTCGGCTGGTTGTCCCGATTCTTCTCCTGGAGAAGGCGTCCCTTCGATTCCCTCTAACGGTACTTCAGGAGTTTGGTACAGTTTTAGTTGAGACATATTAATCGGGCCGGTCTTTTGTCCCGAGATCATGTCTTCTAGGACATAGACTAGTGGACTCCTCTTCTCTATGATCTTGTAGGGACCTGTCCACTTCGGACATAACTTGGCCATTCGTAACGGTGGTGTTGTCACAATTTGGTCTTCATCTTGCGGGACTATTGGTTGGCGGGAGGGAGACGTCCTCTGGAATTCCCTCCCGGGTTGGCGTTTCCCGAAAACGGACTTCTCTGTCTTTCCACCCTTGGTGATGGACATTCACTGGCATAATGACGTAAGCCACCGCAGTTGAAGCATGTGATCGGTCGATCATCCTGAGTGACTCTCGGAGGATCTTGGTTATCCTGGCTATGGTTCTGTGGACGTCTTGGGACGAGTTGCCTTTCATTTTGTTGGGGCTGGCTTTCTCGAGGCTCAACTTCAGGAGTGCTCCTCTCAAAGACTCGAGTTTGTTGAGGAAAATCCCTGGGTAGACTTCTTCTTCGAGGAGGTCTGGGCGTAAGGTGGGATTGCCTTGGTTGGGAATTTGGCCTCGGGAAAGGAGCTCGATAATTTTGATTCGGATAGCTCTGGGAATCATTTCGGACTGGGGGAGGATTGTAATAACCATCCTGGTGGGGGTTGTTATTGTTCCCATGTGGGATATCCATGTTAGTACGAGTTCCCATGCTCGGGATATTCCCTTGATTTACTCTTTTTCTGGGGGCTAGATATGGGGGGATCTGTTGTATGGATTGTTCTCTAACATCCCTATTGTATTGTGAAACTGGATTGGGGTTGTCTTGTGACGGGGAGGGTTGGTCTAACTCAAAAGTTTGCTCTATTTGTAAACAAACATCTTGTAAATCGGACAACGTTTGCGCTGGCAAAACCATAAGTAATCCCTTAAATTCCATCCTTAAATTTTGTTTAATTATAAGGAGTAATTCATCTTCAGGTATTGGGGGGTTTAAATTCTGATTTACTTTTACGAAATAGCCAAAAAAATCCTCAATGGACTCATTTTGGTCTTGTTTTCTATTATGTAGCGCTATTCTGGCCTTAGCTCCCTCATCCTTAAGCCCAAAACGGCGTTTGATTCGTCCCTTAAATTCTGCCCAATCTACTCCTGGGGGAAGGGAACGGTACCAATGTAGGGCATTGTCTCTTAATATAATGGGCATGAAAAGCATCTTATCATTCTCGCTGATTTTATGGAAGCTAACATATTCCTCGAATTTTCTTATGAATTCAGGAACACTTTCGCCCTTTCTACCACAAAAAGCTAATCTCTCTGGGGGTTCTAAACCTTTCACATTTGATGTTGCCAGGTTTGTAAAGGACTGCAAGACTGATGCTAGAAATGCAGCCTGTTGGGCACCTCCCGTATTTGGATTAGTTTGGGGTTGTGGATTTGCTGTTCCCTGGGTTTGACTAGCACCTTGGGTACCTTGAGAGCTACTTCTAGGTGGGGACTGAGAAATTCCCTGTGGGTTCTGTCCTGTAGGATTCTGTGGTTGTCCAGGATTTATGGGACTGGGTCTATTTAGTCTACTAGGAGCAGATGTATACCCGAGCGAGCTTCTACGGGGATTTGCCCCGATGGGGGAAGTACCTTGTACCGGGACTTGTGAAATATTTGCATTTGGCGTGGCCTTTGCTATACGTTTCCTTGAGGAAACCCAATTATTCAGAGACTGTTTTGCCTTTTCATATGCACTTAATTGAACTTCTACCTTTTGTTTGGTTGGGCTAGTTATGTCACTTAACTCGACTAAATCGGGGATACTCCCCGCGTGTCTGTTTCTATTGAGACTACTCCCCTGGGGGTAATAACTTTGTCTTATGTTCTCAAATAGGGCTAAGTTGTCCTTATGTCTAGGTCTTTCTTCCTTGGTATTGAGGTATGGGGTTAAATCCAGATTATCGTCCCATAGGGGTTCGTTATTTGGGTTTTGGGAATATGCCATATTTAAATCACGCAATTTAGGGGGGCGTATTATATCAGCAGCCACGATGTTAAGCTTAGCTAACGGTAATGTTGAATCTGAGGAGTCCGAATTATTATCTTGAGTTGAAGTAGACTCAGTATCGCGTCTTTCACGGTATAAATTTAAATTTGGGAACGATTCGGGAGTGTTCATTTAATTCATAAAAATAATTTATTCAAAAATATTTTTCCCGAAAAGAATATGATCAAACACGCCGTTAATTCCAAAAATAATTAATTCAATTTAAATCCATGATAGCAGTACTAATCTATAACTTAATTTGAAACAAAAATAAAAATCGGGAAATCCTTCTCGAATGTTCGCGAAGATAGGGATCCAATATGGCGGCTTTCTGTCTAAACACGTTTCAACCTGTAGCTAAGCTCACGAATCGGGCCCGAGCACCCCGACGAAAAAGAGACCGAGGCCCATAAACGACGGGCACGGCACCATTTAAGTGGGGTGGCGTAGCGGTTAGCGCTTTCGCCTCGCAGCAAGAGGATCCCGGGTTCGATCCCGGACTGGGGCACCGGGTGAAAATCTGGGAACAAATCCTTCTGCGTTGAGTTTGCAAGTTCTCTCCCCGCTTGTTAAAAGGAGTTTTCCTCCGCGGTCTAACCCGGTTTCTCCTTTCCATCAAAACTTGCAGAGGTTAACGGTAATAGTTAGTATAGGGCGCTGTAGGTTAGCTGTGGCATAGGGGCTAGCCACCACCCCTCTATGCAATGTAAAGGGACCCACCTGTAAACAAGCCACAGGCTTAGAGTGGAAATCCCTTCATAGACAAAGCTTAGATTATTATTATTATTATTTGTAACGGATCGCCCCGAGAAAAACTATGTGGCCGGTCGTGGAGGGGGATTTGCGTTACAAGTCCCTAATGTCCGATAGCGAGGGGAGTTATGTAGGCCTAACTCAAATCGTCACTATCGTCCCATAAGGGAATTTAAACCAGAGAAAAATAAAAACATACCTTGAAGTTGATCTTTTGAATAATTCTTTATTTCGTTGAAATGATATTTACTTTGCAATTAATTAAACGAATCCAAAATTGGAAAGCGCGATGTCACGCGAAATACAGTTTTTTCTTCGTCGCGAAGATTCTTTAAACTTAACCGGACCCGTGCCTAGTCCCACGAAACTACTATGAACTAACTTGTTCAGGATCGCAAACGAATCTGATCCGCAGAAAATAAAAAGCGAACTTATCGTTCTAAAACAAAACTCGCACTAAAACTTGACTAACACAAACCGGCGTTTCTTCTCGCCTCGGTTTGAGGTTTTTGGGGACAGGTGTTTTTCAGATGGGATAAGAAAGAAGGAGGGGAAGCTTAGATGATGGCGGGCTGAACATAGTCCCAAAAGTGGACTATGGTGCTCAGCCCTCCATCATCGTCTGCAACGGCTTCAGAGGTGAGGCCGCTGCATGCACCCCCCCCCCGGAAAAGAAGGAGAAGATGGAGAAGAAAGCAAGGGGATAGAGAGAGAAAAGAGAAGAGGGTAGTGGGGATATAACAAAAAGGCACGTTATAAACATTGGGTTTTTTTTTTTTTTTTTTCAAAACGTTCAATCAGTGTGTATGCGAGTTTTCATATTTCCGTGATGGCGGTCCCTCAAGATGAATTTCCGGGGGCATAATGAAGAAAAATGGCGACCGACGGCTGCGCAGGCTTGGCATACGTACGTGTGACTTGGGCGGTGAAACATTGGATATCCGTCCGGATAAATAGGATACAGGCGGACGGCTTGGCCATTTGGAATGCCTTCCCATGCAACGGGGAACAGGTCTCGATTCTTCGGGGGTTCCTGGGGATAGGGGAGTTCGTCAAGGAATAGTTTATCATATTCGCCGAATAAGTACAGCTTGTCCTGCGGGATGGGAAGTGGGCCATAGTCTTCAAAATCTCGGTAGGCCTGGGAGCGGAGCGGAAATGGATTTTGCGGTCTTGGGATAGCTGCGTCCTCAAGGTCTAGTATTGGTTCCGGCTCGGGCTCAGGTTCGGGCACCGGTTCAGGTGTGAGGGGTCGTGGTTCGTCCTCTATAGGCGGATCCTGTGGTGGAACGTCAGCCTGGGGGGGATTACTTTCGGGCTCTTGGGCTACAACCTTGGGGATGGTGTTGGCGTGATCTGTTAAACGCGGTTCGGCTCCCTGGGGGAGCGAAAGAGCCTTTTCTGGAGCCATAGGCCAGGGGGCCGGATATAGGAGTGCAGCCTCCAACATTACTTCTTCCAGTGTGCGCCTTGGGATTCCTCCGGTAGCGGCCGCCTGAACTTGTACGGGCCCGTCTTGGATGATGCGTGCGTCCGGCAGAAAATTTTGATGAAGGCGTGCGGGATATCTTTCCGAGCCCGTTGGGTCAGGGCGAACGGGATCTTGTCGAAGGTCGGGTCCCAGATCCTCGTTGTCTTCGTGTAAGAGCAGTATATCTGGTTCCGGGATCGGAGGTGCGATCCAAGGAGGACGGACTTGTTCGGAGGGTGTTGGGTCTTCTTCCCGGGAAAGTGGACCGAACGAGTGGGCAACAGGGAATGAAATAATAGGCTGCTCTCTGGGGATTGGACGCAATAAGAAATCTTCAGGTGCGATGGTGGACATCCGGCCTCTTTGTCTCCGGGGAGCCACTCTCCAATATAGAGGAGGAGGGGTAGCCATCTAAAAAGAAAAGAAGTTAAAAAGAGTTCTATAGGGATATAAGAAGAGTTCCCATTGGGATCGAGTGTGACGAATCGCAATGGTAGGAACACGTTGTTCTGATTAAACAGCTGTGGGCGCCACCCGCCTCGGGTGAGCTAGTCGAACCCTTTCCCAAGGTGGTTTTGCAATTGGTTTCCGCTTAAAACAGAAGTCTATCGGGTCTAAGTCCGTAATATTGTTTATGCGTAGGTACTGAGCGACTTCATTTGTTGAGCGTTTCATGCGCTTCTTCCCTCCCGGTGGATAATAGTATATATCTAAATCTACTTTGCCGGGTTGTACGGTGTGTCTATAACACAGCTCGCGAACCCATCCTTTTTTGAATGGCTTCTCATAATTTGTCGGAAACTGTTCTGCAATCGCTGGAGAGTCGGGAGAATGCATATCTTCTCCAGTACTCGTGGATTCGGACAGTTCATCCATAGGAACTAAAGGGTTAGGATTCGTGGCTTCTGACTTATTCGAACTTGGTTCATTTGACGGAAGAGGGGCTTCCCCTTCCGGACTAGTAGATATGGTATGGAACTTCGGCGTCTTTTTCACTGGCTTTGTCGATGAACTAGTCGTCGTCGTCGTAGCTCTCCTGCGCTTTCTTCGTTGTTGTCTGTCTTCCTTTCGGTCTATATCTTCTGAAGACGAACTGAGTTGGTCTGGCAGACGCAATTCTCTTCGTCTTTCAGCTTGGGGACGCGAGAGGGACGGTTCTTTTGACGACGTGCTTTTACTGCTCGATACTTTGCGCAGTGGTTTCTTTCTCCTTCCGATGACTGAAGATGAGGTAGGAGGGTGACTTCTTTTGCGGGGATCGTGGATCTCTGGCTCGTCACTTGAGATACGGCTACTCATCATTTTCCGTGTAGGGCTTGGAGTTGGTTCCTGAGCGACGGACAAAGGGGTTGTAAGACCTCTCTTTTCCTGTTCCGGTTCCGTTATGCGGTCGACATCCGTCGAAGTACTCAATTTTCGGAGGGTCTTTTTCTTAGGTTTAATGTCTTCGGTTGTTGACGTAGTCGGGTGTTTCCTTTTTTCTCGTTCCGGTTTTGTAGGGTCCACTTTTAATTGTGGTTCTGGAGTCACTGAGGCGTCTGTCGGTTGTGTCACTTCTGGACTGACTATATTCTCTCGACCTTCCTCTGTGGGTCGGACTTCATCCGTTGGGCGGACTTCTTCCGTTGGCGTCTTAGGTTCTTTCGATCTCGTTTTCGGAATCTTATCCACAAATCGAAAAGGTCCGATCATTTCAACAACTTCCTCGAAGGATTCGGAGGAAGGTTGGGGTCTTTCCTGGGGTACTTCTTGGGGAAGTGTTCCTTCCGGAGGTGGCGTGTCGGTTTCTTTTCCTGGAGGAAAAGGTTCCTTCGGGACAGTATTTTCATTTTCCTGAATGAGTTCCGCGGTTTGGTCTTCTTGTGTTACAATTGGAGGTGGTACTCTTTCTGGAGCTGGCGCTCTGGGTCTCCGTGGGGAGGAAATTTCTTCGAGTTGTTGGTTTTCATTTCTCTGGATAGGGTCTTCAGTGGATATGTCAATCTCGGCTGGTTGTCCCGATTCTTCTCCTGGAGAAGGCGTCCCTTCGATTCCCTCTAACGGTACTTCAGGAGTTTGGTACAGTTTTAGTTGAGACATATTAATCGGGCCGGTCTTTTGTCCCGAGATCATGTCTTCTAGGACATAGACTAGTGGACTCCTCTTCTCTATGATCTTGTCGGGACCTGTCCACTTCGGACATAACTTGGCCATTTGTAACGGTGGTGTTGTCACAATTTGGTCTTCATCTTGCGGGACTATTGGTTGGCGGGAGGGAGACGTCCTCTGGAATTCCCTCCCGGGTTGGCGTTTCCCGAAAACGGACTTCTCTGTCTTTCCACCCTTGGTGATGGACATTCACTGGCATAATGACGTAAGCCACCGCAGTTGAAGCATGTGATCGGTCGATCATCCTGAGTGACTCTCGGAGGATCTTGGTTATCCTGGCTATGGTTCTGTGGACGTCTTGGGACGAGTTGCCTTTCATTTTGTTGGGGCTGGCTTTCTCGAGGCTCAACTTCAGGAGTGCTCCTCTCAAAGACTCGAGTTTGTTGAGGAAAATCCCTGGGTAGACTTCTTCTTCGAGGAGGTCTGGGCGTAAGGTGGGATTGCCTTGGTTGGGAATTTGGCCTCGGGAAAGGAGCTCGATAATTTTGATTCGGATAGCTCTGGGAATCATTTCGGACTGGGGGAGGATTGTAATAACCATCCTGGTGGGGGTTGTTATTGTTCCCATGTGGGATATCCATGTTAGTACGAGTTCCCATGCTCGGGATATTCCCTTGATTTACTCTTTTTCTGGGGGCTAGATATGGGGGGATCTGTTGTATGGATTGTTCTCTAACATCCCTATTGTATTGTGAAACTGGATTGGGGTTGTCTTGTGACGGGGAGGGTTGGTCTAACTCAAAAGTTTGCTCTATTTGTAAACAAACATCTTGTAAATCGGACAACGTTTGCGCTGGCAAAACCATAAGTAATCCCTTAAATTCCATCCTTAAATTTTGTTTAATTATAAGGAGTAATTCATCTTCAGGTATTGGGGGGTTTAAATTCTGATTTACTTTTACGAAATAGCCAAAAAAATCCTCAATGGACTCATTTTGGTCTTGTTTTCTATTATGTAGCGCTATTCTGGCCTTAGCTCCCTCATCCTTAAGCCCAAAACGGCGTTTGATTCGTCCCTTAAATTCTGCCCAATCTACTCCTGGGGGAAGGGAACGGTACCAATGTAGGGCATTGTCTCTTAATATAATGGGCATGAAAAGCATCTTATCATTCTCGCTGATTTTATGGAAGCTAACATATTCCTCGAATTTTCTTATGAATTCAGGAACACTTTCGCCCTTTCTACCATAAAAAGCTAATCTCTCTGGGGGTTCTAAACCTTTCACATTTGATGTTGCCAGGTTTGTAAAGGACTGCAAGACTGATGCTAGAAATGCAGCCTGTTGGGCACCTCCCGTATTTGGATTAGTTTGGGGTTGTAGATTTGCTGTTCCCTGGGTTTGACTAGCACCTTGGGTACCTTGAGAGCTACTTCTAGGTGGGGACTGAGAAATTCCCTGTGGGTTCTGTCCTGTAGGATTCTGTGGTTGTCCAGGATTTATGGGACTGGGTCTATTTAGTCTACTAGGAGCAGATGTATACCCGAGCGAGCTTCTACGGGGATTTGCCCCGATGGGGGAAGTACCTTGTACCGGGACTTGTGAAATATTTGCATTTGGCGTGGCCTTTGCTATACGTTTCCTTGAGGAAACCCAATTATTCAGAGACTGTTTTGCCTTTTCATATGCACTTAATTGAACTTCTACCTTTTGTTTGGTTGGGCTAGTTATGTCACTTAACTCGACTAAATCGGGGATACTCCCCGCGTGTCTCTTTCTATTGAGACTACTCCCCTGGGGGTAATAACTTTGTCTTATGTTCTCAAATAGGGCTAAGTTGTCCTTATGTCTAGGTCTTTCTTCCTTGGTATTGAGGTATGGGGTTAAATCCAGATTATCGTCCCATAGGGGTTCGTTATTTGGGTTTTGGGAATATGCCATATTTAAATCACGCAATTTAGGGGGGCGTATTATATCAGCAGCCACGATGTTAGGCTTAGCTAACGGTAATGTTGAATCTGAGGAGTCCGAATTATTATCTTGAGTTGAAGTAGACTCAGTATCGCGTCTTTCACGGTATAAATTTAAATTTGGGAACGATTCGGGAGTGTTCATTTAATTCATAAAAATAATTTATTCAAAAATATTTTTCCCGAAAAGAATATGATCAAACACGCCGTTAATTCCAAAAATAATTAATTCAATTTAAATCCATGATAGCAGTACTAATCTATAACTTAATTTGAAACAAAAATAAAAATCGGGAAATCCTTCTCGAATGTTCGCGAAGATAGGGATCCAATATGGCGGCTTTCTGTCTAAACACGTTTCAACCTGTAGCTAAGCTCACGAATCGGGCCCGAGCACCCCGACGAAAAAGAGACCGAGGCCCATAAACGACGGGCACGGCACCATTTGTAACGGATCGCCCCGAGAAAAACTATGTGGCCGGTCGTGGAGGGGGATTCGCGTTACAAGTCCCTAATGTCCGATAGCGAGGGGAGTTATGTAGGCCTAACTCAAATCGTCACTATCGTCCCATAAGGGAATTTAAACCAGAGAAAAATAAAAACATACCTTGAAGTTGAGCTTTTGAATAATTCTTTATTTCGTTGAAATGATATTTACTTTGCAATTAATTAAACGAATCCAAAATTGGAAAGCGCGATGTCACGCGAAATACAGTTTTTTCTTCGTCGCGAAGATTCTTTAAACTTAACCGGACCCGTGCCTAGTCCCACGAAACTACTATGAACTAACTTGTTCAGGATCGCAAACGAATCTGATCCGCAGAAAATAAAAAGCGAACTTATCGTTCTAAATCAAAACTCGAACTAACTTGACTAACACAAACCGGCGTTTCTTCTCGCCTCGGTTTGAGGTTTTTGGGGACAGGTGTTTTTCAGATGGGATAAGAAAGAAGGAGGGGAAGCTTAGATGATGGCGGGCTGAACATAGTCCCAAAAGTGGACTATGGTGCTCAGCCCTCCATCATCGTCTGCAACGGCTTCAGAGGTGAGGCCGCTGCAATATTAACTATAGATTAGTCTATTTAAGAAACTTTATTCCTAAAATAGTTTTAAACATAGCTATTGTTAACGTTTCACTTCTAGCGAACACCTATTTCAGAGCTTTTGTAAATTTAGGGTATATATGGCGAATGATTCACGTTAAGGAATAAGAAAATGCGCAATTGCGTGAACCTTTGGTGGAAGCCCAGCATGTTAAAATAATAGTAATCCTGTATTTAGAGGATCTCGAAATTTTAGACCAGAAGAGCTTATTTTTGGAATCATTCAAGATATCGCTATTTTTACCTCTCCGTGTGACGTTGTCCAGGAGAGGTTCTGTAACGGCCGTGTCTGTGTGTGTGTCTGTGTGTCTGTCTGTCTGTCTGTCTGTCTGTCTGTCTGTCCGTTGTTACACCCACGTGACCGCGTTCGCAGTTTGCGTATCGGAGCAAACATGTTCGCCATTTCCGAACTGCTTTCACAGTCACGGAAATTGCTCCTCTACTTGAGTTCTCACACCACCATCTTCTGGTCTTTGTCCATCCCACACGGACACCAGTCTGTTCTTACTGGCTTCTAATCACCACCATCTTCTGTTCTTTGTCAATCCCACATTGACACCAGTCTGCACTTACACTGGCTTCTAACACCACCATCCACTGGTCTTCCAACACCACCATCCACTGGTCTTCCGTCTATTCCACATAGACACCAATCTGTATCGTTGGCTTCTACTCCATTATCATCGTTTGGTTTTAGGATATACGCGGCGATCAGCTAGGGTTACGAGAAACGTCTAGCCTCCCTAAGGTGGGATCGCCACCAAAGGTTTTCGCAATTGCGCTTTTTCCTTACTATTATAATGGAAACGAATCGTATATATACCCCAAATTTGAAAAAAGCGGGCAAGAGGGGTACCCTTCACTTTAAACGTCAATATTAGCAAAGTTTGAGAAGATAATAGGTATAACTTTACTTTAAACGATTTAACTATTATTAATGTTAATTATTGAAGATTAAAATAATTAAAAATAATTATATTTATTTAAATATTAAAGATAAACCTCTCGTGCAAAGAGAGAGATTATCATTGCCTCCTATATCTACCAAGGCCCGTGCACGCCATATATTTCCTTCATTGCCCCCTATATCTATCAAGGCGCGTGCATTGTGAAATAATTCATTCATTGCCTCCTATATCTATCAAGGCCCGTGCATTGTGATATATTTCATTCATTGCCTTCTATATCTATCAAGGCCCGTGCATTGCGATATATTTTTCAAAACAAGAACAAAAATGGGAAACCCCAACTCAGAAACATAATAACGTTTTCATTGGATACTTAAGTTTATATAATCTTCTTGACACGGAGAGGTAATATTTTGGTTTTCCCAACTTGTTGAAATTTAAAATACTCGAGCCGAACGTGAAACTAACGTAGAAATGATAGGTTATCTTAAAAATCACCACAAATACCCTGGAGCGTTAACGCTTGTTAAAAAGCAGTTCCCAGAGGTCGAATCAGACCTCAATCCTTACGCGATTATCGCGGCTATTGTAGCGATATTAGAAATTTTCGAGGATATAAGCAGAATATTAAAACTGCTAACGCACTCAAAGTCTTCCTGTTATCTAAATGACCTATTGGAATGCTTCTATTACTTGGCGTGCATTTATTATTTCGCCACGTTGAAACACAAAGTCGGGAAAGGGTAAGATTACAATTTTTATTTCTAGGGTAAATTTAACCTGAAATGAAATTCTCCATCGATTTTATCATTCATTATAGGCTGTATTATGCCTTATATCATTACGAAAATTCGTGGTTTGGAACCCAGAAAGATATGCAAATTGCGAGACGGAGTAATGTTAGAGAGCAATGCATTGATAAATACGGATATTTTAACTTGTTGTCTAGGGGTATTGAAGTGAAAATACTAGGGGGGGGGGTAAAACTGCCTTCCATATTGCTTTTTGGCGCCTGCGCTTTAGTCTCTTTGTATCATGAGTGCGCGCGGAGACTGATGGCTTGTACGTCCCGATCCCGAGGGTTGGTAACTTTGGCAAGCCCCTTTTTTACGTTGAAAAGGGCTATTATCCCCCATCCAACCAAATCTATGTATATGTAAAAAGGCTAAGTGGGTGTAGTTATACGTCTTTGGTCCCATTGAACCGAACTCCCATTCGACAGAAGGGTTTTTTTTTGGGGTGTCCCATTCGACGGAACGTAGCCAAAAGGTGCGTTTTTATTTATAACTTAGTCCCATTGGAGCGATATTCTATTGAACTGGAAGAAGAGGTACTGTGTGGTTTTGCATTAAATATATTTTTAATTTCACAACTTATTTTTGTTCAAATAAATGTGAGTTGAAAATTTATTACTGCACTTATTTTAACTACGTTTTACTTTCCGGGAACCTAACTAACCAAATCAAACCTAACCTAAAATAACAGTAATGTTTTGGAAAAGGCAAATTATTTGAGAAGTCAATGAAGCTAAACATCAATATTTTGGAAAAGGCGTAATATTGTTAAATGATTTAAAAAATATTCGTAACCTAACCTAACCAAACCAAACCAAACCTAACATAACAGAACAGTAATGCTTTGGAAAAGGCAAATTATTTGAGAAGTCAATGAAGCTAAACATCATTTTTTGGAAAAGGCGTAACATTGTTAAATGAATTTTAAAATATTACTAACCTAAACAAACCAAACCTAACCTAAACAAACCAAACCAAACCAAACCTAACCGAACCGAACCGAACCTAACCTACCCGAAACCAAGATATTAAAATTTTAATTTAAAACTTAGAGACATTGATGGAACTACCATTAAGACTATATTTCATTTTAAGCACAATTTGTTTATTAATTCTAAATATCTCTTGCCTTGAAAGGAATGGAGGTGATCGTTTTAATTAGTATCACGAAACATTTACTTTTAATATTATTAACATACCTTTCGGAGATTCGAACCAACAACCTATCGCTTCGCAGTCCAACACCGTATCCACTACACCACCGAATCGCTGACGGCTATAGTGTTTCAAGTTATATTGATGTATTTTTTAGGGGCATATTCGGACGATAGGGATTTCGGTCCATCGGGAATATAGCCATTGGGCTAGAAATCTAAAATCATTGCGGGATATTCGGTCGAATGGGATTTCGGTCCATTGGGAATTCGGTTGAAAGGGAACATACCGTTATACGCGAGGGCAAAGCTAAAAATCTTGTAAGATAAGATGGTAATCTGTTCACAATTATGACATTGTCTGACGCATCGATACCCCTAGTTACCGAGTCTGCAAATTATCCCATAAATATATCATGAATTTCAATGTATTAGAGATGGGAGAACGCGTCTAACCAGTCAACAGATCCGTATCATAAACCACGAACTAGCTCCAAATAAAATCGTTAAAATTGTTGCTTATGCCGGAACCGGTAAAACACCGACTTTAGTCGAATACACCAAAAACGTCCGGGGCTAAAATTCTAGAACATTGTTTTCATTAGGTACTTAACGTTTATCACCCATTACCAATTTAGTTGTTGCTTATCATAACGAGGTACATTGTCATTATCGTAGTTCAGTTTGCGATCAACAATAACGATTTTCCCTCCTAATGTCGAATGTCATAGGGTGCATTCATTAGCTTATCGCGCAATTGACGTCGAGAACGTTGATAAATTTGAGATTGGTTCAATGAATCCCAAAGGTTTGGCGAAATTAGATTTGAAAGGTCCTAAACATGGCAAAGGACTAAATCCTAATGCCGTTGAATTAGATCGCTATAGAGGAGCTGTTCTGACAACCTTCGAAACCTTTATTAATTCGGCTGATGAAAAACTCACCATTAAACTCGCTCCCAGTTCTTACGATGAAAAAAATAAGGAAATTGGTTTTCACGACAAGGGTCTTTTGGTAATTCGTTTTACACGGTGTTTCAAAAAGCGCAATTAAAGGACTGAAGTACATACATACAGTGAGATTAGTTCTACGGGAAATCAATTTTGAGTCGAACATGTTCTGTACTTCTATAGCATTTTTCCCTAACGCCCTTGCACAAGTGACGATGACGTCACGGAGAGGTATTACACTGGGCGTGTCTATCTGTGTGTCTGTCACCGCGTTGGCAGTTGTCAAATCCGAGCAAACTTGTCCGCAGAAAGCAATATTAGCTTATACTCCATTATCATCGTTAGGATTAAGAAGTAGGCGGCGATAGGCTAGGGTTACGAGAAAGTCAAGCCTCCCAATGGCAGTGCTTCGGGTTTTCGTATCATTTATCGTGAATCAATCGCTTTATATACCCTAAATTTCCAAATATTGTTGAAGAGGCATACGCTTGAATTCAAACGTCAACAATAGATATGTTTCTCAAAAAGATTTAACTAGAATTATGTAAATTAATGAAAATTAAAATAATTAATACCCTTCATATTTATATAATTATTTATTTAAGAAAAACCTCTTAATTGCGTCTCGACTAGGATAGGTTTATTAAATTGGTTTTCCAACTAGTTTTAAGGGATCATCCGTAAAACACAAACACAAATCGCAACTTCTTTTAGGCGGTGTCCCCATTGTGACAAAATCAGCTGGTCATAGAAGTATAGAACATTTTAGACTCAAAATCGACTCGAGTAAATCACCATGTACTTCGGCCCTACCACCCTTAATGGATCACCGAGTATTAAGTAAGGGGGCTTTTCAGGCTATGGTTGACGACGCTACAACTATATGGAAACGTATGATTGACCCGAATGACTTTGAGGTCAAAATGATGCACGATGGATATTTGAAACTTCATCAATTGCGGAAACCAATTTACCAGGGTTAAGATTGTATTTTGATTGACGAAGCCCAAGATTGTAATGTTAAGCATAATTTTGAATCAAAAAGTCCCTAAAAGCTTTGTGGGCAACCCCAATCAACAAATTTACGCTTTTGGTGGCGCCGTAAATGCTTTGGAAAGCATAGAACATACCCACGTTTATTATCTTTCGCAAATAGGTCTTTTCCTACTTGAATATTGAGCCCCCAATAAGAATAAGTAATACATTGTTACAGTCGTTACGATTTGGTCCCGAAATTGCCTCATCGCAAATGCAATTTTATTTGAAGCTAAAAAAAGAGCGCGTAGCCAAACTTTAGTCGGAGGAAAGCAAAAAGGTTGGTTTGGTTTTTTGAAGTTTGAAGTTGATGGGCTGATCTGATCAAGCTTCGCGTAATCCGCGTACACTAGTTAGACATAATTACGTAATCATATTGTAATATTCGTAATTCTTGTAATACTGATGTAATCTCAGCTCACACGTAGTCTTCGTGCAGTGTTCATACAAATAGGGAAATTCTGGAAAACTTAAATTTTGAGCCTCTTTCATACTGTTATTCCCTGGACGATCTTAAACAAAAAGCTTATTAGAAAAGTGATTCCCGTTGAATTAGAAGCAAACCATTCGAATAACGTTGAAGAAAGTCGAAAACAGGTAGCAAAAAGTCGCCTACTTCCTGCACCAATTTGGAGACGCCAGAGCCAGCAACTAAAAGAGCCAAACTTGAAATTGATAGAGAAAACAAGTTGGTGGATGAAGTCAGAAAGATTTTATCATTCAGTGAGAAACTTAAACATTCCGCTGCAAGGTCGGATTGTGAACTAGCTACTCAACCCCAAGTACAACAGCACCCTAGTGATGGACCTAACGTTGATTCCAAAACATGCAGAAATGCAATCATTCTTAAAACTAATTTCAGTTTAATGGCCTTCTTCGAAACAAATCAATTTTTAGTGTGGAACCATCGCATGGAAAGAGTCTTAGGAATGACGTTCAAACCGCTATCCAAAACTCCAACTGACACTAACAGTGAAACGAAATCTGCCGGTAAATGTCTAATCATACTTTCGCGCCATAACGGATATTCAAACAGGGAGTAGTATAAACGAGGCCCGAATTTTCGGGTTAAGTTCAATTATTATTAATATTATAAATTTATTTAAGGTTATTGCCCAAAATTGGTCATTCGCCTCGTGTGATGGAATAACAAATACTTTTAAAGCTATGTTTCCTGGATCCATGCCGACGGGTTTCAATATAAGTCACTCTAAAATCTCATATTTAATTTCTGATGCAATTGGACCCTATTTTCACGATGAAATGCTATCAGATTTAAAGAATTCATCGAGCCAGTTTTTCAGTATTCAATATGATGAATCGACAAACAAACAAAACAAGAAAGAGCTCATGCTAAAAACTAGGTTCTGGTTACATTCTTCAAATGAAATTGTAGTAAGACACTTGGAAACCTTTCTCATGGGACATGCTAAGGGCGAAGACCTTTCTCAACACATTTTACAAAGTTTGAACAAGAATGGTTTGCCACTGAAGAAACTAGTCTCCCTGGAAAGTGATGGACCTAATGTGAACAAGGTCTGGCAGCTAATAAATATGTAGGTGGTTCAATCTCGTGGCTTTTCCAACTTAATGGATATAGGCAGTTGCAATCTCCACACACTGAATATATTTTATATTTCTAACATATTTATAACTAATATTTAGAGTTAAGTTGGTTGTTTTTAATAAAATGTATAAGCCTCGATTAATTTCACGCATGTGATCATGCCTCGTGCTAAGTCCGGGTAAAGAAACATTGAGAAGGGCGGCCGAAGAAGTGACCGAGCTAACTGGAAACGGAAGTAAAAGGAAACGCAAAGTGTCATCCATCATCACTTCTGCTCGAACTAAGAAGAGAAGGTCATTTTTACACCCAGATATATTTTCATAATGTCACTCGCACACTCTAACTATATGAACATCGTCAGCATGGAACTAAATGTTTTTCAGATATCCTATACCAAAACTGGGATATTAGGAAGCCAATGGGTCGAGTATAGCTCAACCTCAATCGTAAATGAGAAACAGGCTATTATATTTCCCGTCTCCGGGAACTCCGAGTCATAAATGCTTAAATTCGCGCATCACCCTAATTTTTCCACCCGCTATAAAAAAATTTACATTTTCTTTTCGAATTATATCAAAGATTGTTTGCACTTTTTAGGGAGTCAGCAGAATACTTCAAATATTCATTATTGATCCCTCAATACGTATTCCCTTCAAAATAATTAATTTCATGATAAAATGTTTTCGGAAAATGGAATTGTTCTTGAAAAAGCGTAGATATGCAATTTTTTGAATAAATTTAGAGGGAATAAATCGATTAACAGTAAAATCAGTTGATAGAAATAAATTGTGATTAAGGATTAAATTAATAATTATAATAATTAAAGAAAAATTGCAATATCTGAACTTCAGTCAATTGATAAACCTCACTCAAATCGTTTGTTTTTCGGCCTTGGTTCAAACCAAGACATTTTTGTATAATATATAGAGATGTACGTATGTATTTATGTATGTATTTATTTATTTATTTATTAATTTCCTTCCTTTTAGCAGGAATCCCGTTACCTTGCTTGCTTCCTTCCTTCCTTCAAATTATTCATTCATTCATTCAATCATTTACTTACTCACTTATTTATTAATATATTTATATTTATTTATATATTTATTTATTTAGGTAACCCAAACTTTCATGAATCAAGCTACGTGAACGCAGAAATACTTTCTGAACATTAGCATAACTTAAAGCAATGTAACTGTTATTCTCTAACTGATGCTATCATAACGATTTATTTTAGTTTTCGGGGATGATTTACTAAGGACTCGGAATAGGGCTTTAATTAAGAGTAAGCCGTCATACACTTCATTTCCTCACCATAAAACACTGTCAATTAAAGTTTAACTTCATCCCGTTAACTTATATTAACCCCGCACTCCACTAACACCCCCTCCCTACCACCCACGTTGCCTCCCTTCCTTCCTTCCTTCCTTCCTTCCCTCCTTCCTTTCGCATATTGAAAAAAGGGAGTCAATTAAATTTGTTCATCGTTAGTGAGTTCATTTTTTTAACGGACTTCGCTAATACTATGTTCCTCACTATTAATGTGGAGCGTGGTCGTTTTGTCTTTCAATTTAAATCATCAATTGATGCAAATTGTCTCTACAATTTCAATTGAAAGACAATGAAATACGTCACGTCTCTCGGACCTTCTGGCGAGAACGAAAGTCTAGCCGACTTTCGACCGTCGAAGCGATATTTTATCAGCTTGTCCCAAATCGTCCTCGTAACGGAGATTGGTGGGCCAATTAGTAATAATTGCTATTGGATGGTGAGTTTGTTTCGTAAAGGGCAATAATCCAAGTATCTCAGCGTTCACGTTCGAACACGGCGATTGAAATATATCGCCTCGGGTGAATGAATCGAGAAACAAAAGCGAAGAAAACCTTTCCCGAGAGGGTTCGACTTTTCGTTTTAACGTTGATAAAGTTGAAACCGTCCGCTTCAAGCGGCGGTTCTGCGACGCCTTTAACCCGGCTCGTCGGTCCTTAATCGGGCCGGTTGTAGCGCGGGAATGGCGTCAACTGACGGCAACGTTATTCGTTGTTACCTGGTTGATCCTGCCAGTAGTCATATGCTTGTCTCAAAGACTAAGCCATGCATGTCTAAGTACATGCCGAAATAAGATGAAACCGCGAATGGCTCATTAAATCAGTTACGGTTTCTTAGATCGTACTTTTTTACTTGGATAACTGTGGTATTTCTAGAGCTAATACATGCAGCAGAGCCCGACCTTAGGGAAGGGGCGCTTTTATTAGACCAAGACCAATCGGGCTTCGGCCCGCTTACCATGGCTACTCTGGATAACTTTGGGCAAATCGCACGATCTTTATGGGCAATGTTTCTTTCAAGTGTCTGCCTTATCAACTTTCGATGGTAGGCTACGCGCCTACCATGGTCGTAAAGGGTAATGGGGATTCAGGGTTCGATTCCGGAGAGGGAGCCTGAGAAACGGCTACCACATCCAAGGAAGGCAGCAGGCGCGCAAATTACCCACTCCCGGCAAGGGGAGGTAGTGACGAAAAATAACAATACGGGACTCTTTTGAGGCCCCGTAATTGGAATGAGTACACTCTAAATCCTTTAACCACGATCCATTAAAGGGCAAGTCTGGTGCCAGCAGCCACGGTAATTCCAGCTCCAATAGCGTATATTAAAGTTGTTGCGGTTAAAAAGCTCGTAGTTAAATCTCAGTTCCAGAAATGCGGTCCGCTCCGGTGGTTACTGCCTGGCCTGAACATACTGTTGGTTTTCCTTCGGTGCTCTTCATTGTGTCGTAGGTGCCCGAGACGTTTACTTTGAAAAAATTGGAGTGGTCAAAGCAGGCGTCCCGCCTGAGTAATGGTACATGGTATAATGAAAAAGGGCTTCGAGTTCTCGATCGCGCGCATACCTATAGTGGCCTTCCGGATCGCGGGCACTTGCTCTTAGAATCGGTTTTGGCGCGTGTTTTGACTTTATATTCGGTTTTCTCTTTCTTGCGTCGTCTGCTCGATCGGTTAACGACAGCCAAACGGATCCCACTGTTCGGAGGCTATAAATAGTTTTTTTTGTTCTCTTTCGTCTTAATTGTACTTATTACGCGCGCCCCATCATGTCTGACTTCACCAAAGCCTCGGCGTGATTATTTCCACTATGGAAATCTTTGATGAGTTAAGCGAGCTGAATTGATAGTTTGTGGTTATTTGGTTGAGCATAATGTGGCGATTTTATCATCTGACCACCTCACAGAAGTTTTATAATCTTGTTTCCCTGATACTAAAATTGCTCAACAAATGCGTCTTAAAAGATCCAAGGAGTGGGGTGGCGTATCGGTTAGCGCTTTCGCCTCGCAGCAAGAGGATCCCGGGTTTGATCCCGGACAGTGGCACCGGGTGAAAAAGTTCTGTCCCCGCTTGTTAAAAGGAGTTTTCCTCCGCGGTCTAACCCGGTTTCTCCTTTCCATCGAAACTTGCAGAGGTTAACGGTAATAGTTAGTATAGGGCACTGTAGGTTAGCTGTAGCATAGGGGCTAGCCACCACCCCTCTATGCATTGTAAAGGGACCCACCTGTAAACAAGCCACAGGCTTAGTGTGGATATCCCTTCATAGGCAAAAGCTTTGATTATTATTATTAGCAACAGCCATGAAACTAATGTTATAGGTGCATCTCATAAGAACAAATTAGTTAATATCTTGAGAGAAACCAAATTTAGTGTCATGATTGACGAAAGTATAGACCCATACTTATAGAGAGTATCATAGACTTATGGTGATAACTTCTAGCGTATGAATACAATTGTATTGTTATAGTGGAATCAATTTGAAATAAAAGGAATAGGGTAATAGAATTTAAGCTTAGCAATAACAATGGAATCAAAATTAAGCCGAGTATATTACGATTCTGAAAACCCTCTTAGTTACGGAAGAACAAATAAATTTAAACAAGGAGTAAAAAGTATCGCTGTCTCGGTGATACTCCGATACTCGTGCCGCTTCGCGAATCGTTCGTGCCGCGTGCGTGCTTACAGTGCCTCGGCGACGGTAATTATCAAATTTGTTTCTGGTTTTTAATCTACTGACCATTTTCAGTGTTTTATTTTTTAACCACCCAATATTCAAGGAAAAATAATAATACAAAGAATAGGGTTTGTCTATCAAAGTTACCGTTACACTAGGGAAGTCTATGATAGCTAAATTTCTCCTAAGGGAATCCGCGCCTAGAATGATCTCACAGAACAGGGACCCTATTCTGTAAGCGTTTTTGGCCGTAAAGTTTTCGTGAACCGTAAAGATTACGGTCGGCTAAAACCGTTTTGAGAAAAAGTCTATTCTGTAACTTTTTGGACGAAAACTTAACGGTAACGGTAAACGTTAACTTTTCGTGAGCTCAAAGGCATCCGTTTGGGACTTTACGGATTAAAAACGAGTAGTTAAGCCTATTTCAAAAACGCTACTTAACTGATATATACTTAATTGTTACAAATGTATTTATTTCTGGTCATAATTTCAATTAAGTTTCGAGAGTGAAATTTAAAATGACAATTGTTTCAAATGTATTTATTTCAGGTCATAATTTCAATTAAGTTTCGAGAGTCATATTTAAAATGACCTACCGATTTATGAAATTGGGAATTCTTCACTTTGCTGAAGAAAAAAAAAGGTAATGTTTTGCGTATCAAGGCTTTTTTCGCGATAAATGAATGTGAATTGAAAGTTGACAATTTATAAACAATTAAAGAAAAGCCAATTATCTGTCAATAATTCTACTTAAGCCTAATGAAAACGCTATGGTGAAATTTTACCGGGAATTGAAAAATCAACGGGAAAAAAGTATTTACTTAACGGAAAAGTTATAGAATAGCATTATTCTGAAATTTTCAGTTAACCGTTATGCGAAAAACGGAAAACTGTGATTGAATCTATCATTTATTTTACCAGTAAAAAACGTATCTTCGTAGCGGAAACTGTTGGCTGGTGGCAACAGTCGAGAAACCAGGGAAAGAACCCTTGTGCGTATTTTGCATTAATCGACTTTAAACAACAAAAATTGATTTAATTTAAACAAATTACCTAATTAGCGGCTATCGTTGGCCGATGGCACCAGGTGAAACACCTTAAAACGTACGCTACACGGCCAATTGGTCTCTAGTCTCTACATACAATCAGCTGTATTTAAATTTTGACCGAGGCTTAGTGAAATCAGTGAATTTAAAAATTATCGGCTAAATCCTAAATTTAAATTCTTTTGTATTAAATTATAATAAGGTTTAACTTACGAAATTAAAATAAAATGAGGACGAATTAACCCCTTCTTTTATGCGAAAAGTTAAAAAATTCGCCTTAAGCTCGACATAGCCACACGCGTTGTCTAAACAAAAATCTTCGCTCAGTCGCTCTATTAGCGGTAAAACAGCGTAAGTCCAACAGTACGTTTCTCTATGATTTTAGCTAGGATTAAACCACGTAAGTCCAACAGAATAAAAGGTCGTAAGTTTAAGTATGTGCTTAAAAGTAAAAAAAGTAATACTTAATATTAATTGATTTCAATAAAACTTCGGAAGGCACCAAAAAAGTGTTATACCTTTCATTTGAAACCGTTTTCAGACCTATCGAATAAATAGGCTTCAAAAAATGGTCGAGTAGCTTTGGCCATCACAGGAAACATTTCCCATGTTATTCCTCTGGGAAAATTTCCCTTTTTTGCCAAAATGACTGAATTTTTTTATGGAAATGAAAACCACCCTTAGCAACTTTATTTTTTATAAAAAAACTAATGGAGGGATCTCTTTGAAATTTGAACCACATATTAAGGGTCCGAATTTTAGTTCAGTGGATTTTTTTCAAAACAATTAATACAATACAAAAAAAACTACATCCAAACAAAAAACCCTCCTTATACATTAAGAGCTGTATGAGGTCTTATCTAAAGAGAGCTACCGCTCTCCTAGAATTGTCTGCAGGGCGATAATAAATATCGACTTCATTACCTCCAGGCATAACCGTTACCCTTTTGCACACCTCTCGTCGCCATCCCAATCGAAAAGGTTCTAAATACATATCGGGTAAGGTAGCCCTGTTTCGGACTGAGAAGTAGGGGCATTTCCGGCATTGTCGAAGACAGCTACATTTGTCCAGTAGAGTCTTAAATGCGCTAAGTTAACTTATCTACATTCTGCCCTGAGTTAGCGTCCTCTAACTCATAGACAACGGGAGAATGTTTGGCAACTATTTTAACGGGACCTGTCCATTTGGGACTGAGTTTTCTCATAACTTGACCTGTCGTACTTGACAAAGGATGGGTTTCCATCCATACTAATGTTCCTACCTCAAATTCTAGAGAGTCATGACGGAGGTCATAGTATTTCTTTTGATGAGCTTTAGCTAATTTAGATAATTCATTACTGAATTCTAATTGTTCCTTAAGAACTTTTAAAGCCTTAGTACGACCAGGGTATCAGGGTCCTGAATGGGTTCTACAATTTCTAAATCCCAAGGGAGACGTGGCTCCCTAAATTGAAAAAGAAAGGGGTTCTGCCCGTGGTTTAATGGGTTGCAGAATTTATAGCAAATTGAAGGTCAAGGGATTCATCCCGTCTATCATGATGATTCCCTACATAAAAGGATGTGAGTTCGCCTATTACTCTATTGACTCGTTCGGTGAGATTTCCCAAAGGTGTGTAGGGGGTGGTAAACTTTCCCCAGTAGCAAAATCGACGTTGGGCCAATAGAGTCGGCTCGAGATTCAACCGACACTGCCCTATACTGACGTAAAATGGTCGGTAAATCTTCCTTTTGACAGTCGAAATGTCCTACCCGAAAATGGGTCGGTCCGGCGGTTTTCGAACCTCTTCAAACGTGCAAGGAAAATTTTCGGGATTTCCAAAATGTGGTCGGGATAGAAATTTTGCCAGAACTTTAACCGACTCTAAAAATTAAGCGTGGTCAGCTCTTACATTATCAAACAAGAAGTCGGCTTTGTTATTTGGTTATGGTCGGATTATTAATCTAATTGCGGTCGGCTTTATCGACTGTTATTTGTCGGATTTATGGCTTGTTTGTGGTCGGCTTTATGGCTTGTTTGTGGTCGGCTTTATGGCTTGTTTGTGGTCGGCTTTATGGCTTGTTTGTGGTCGGCTTTATGGCTTGTTTGTGGTCTGCTTTATGGCTTGTTTGTGGTCGGCTTTATGGCTTGTTTGTGGTCGGCTTTATGGCTTGTTTGTGGTCGGCTTTATGGCTTGTTTAGGGTAGGCTTTATGGCTTGTTTAGTGTAGGCTTTATGGCTTGTTCAGGGTAGGTTTTATGAAATGTTAATGGTCGGCAGTAAAATTGTTTAAGGTTGGTTTAGAGATCTTTTACTGTAGGTAATGCGAAGTGTCTCTGATGATTCCCTCCCATTGGACCGAAATCCCATTCAACCGAAACCAAAGAAGGGAGGTCCCATTGGACGGAATTCCGCACCTTAGGCGGTTTACGCAAAGTGGAGATAGCCATGAGTGACTGCACTTAACGTTAGTGTACACTGCAGTTATCTCCGATAAACACGAAGTAGCAATGAGTTAACCGTGGAAACGGTTTTAAAGGCTTATGTAAATTTAAGGGAAAGCTAAAATAGGCCGAAAACCGTAACATTTTCTTTAATGTTACTTTAAAATGATACTTAAAACGAGAGATTTATATTTACATCAAGGTGAATAAACATATTACACTATATTGTTGATTCTAAAATTTTATTTTATGTTTTGTTTGTAATACAAATCAAGTATCTTTGATTTGTCTTAAAACATAAGAAAATAATATATAGCTCCCTATAAGTACGAAATGTAGTACATTTTCATACTACAGTATTTGCTCCCAAATTTGGCGCGCTTACGCTTTTACACCCCGTCGGAGAAGTTTCGGTACTACGAGTAAAAGGGGGGCGAAACCATAGCCGCCACCTAAGGTGCCAGCGAAAGGCACGATGGGCCGGGGAAATATCGCCGGGCAAGTAGAGACACAAGATACTCCTTACCTCGTACCAGTGTAGGCGCTAGCCTCGTTCGTCAAAATCTGGCGCCATCTATTAATTTATTATGATAATTTTGCAATGTACTTAATCAGTTATAATTATCATAATAATAATTTCAAGACCTTTAACTATTTAATTACGATATAAAATTTGAAAATTTTCTGAACAAATATTTCAACTTTTTAAAGCCAAAAGCTCCAAATAGGTGGCATTAGAGACTTTTTACAAATTGCAATGGAAGAAAATGCTGTTTACATGGCTTAAATGGAGAGTTTCACACTTATAGGGAGCTATATATTATTTTCTTATGCTTAAAGGAACGAAATTTGAAATGTTTAGTATAGATCGGTAGGAAGTCGGATATGTCGACCTCTCGACCCTTGTTGTAAATTTGATAAAAACCCATTTTAGTTGGTAAAGCGTTGAGCAGCCGACCTAGTCCTTCCATACACCAACCGACTTAAAATGTAACTATCAGCCAACTCTATTTGTTTGTTCTTACGTCCGATTTCAAAGCGGAGCTAATAACTGAAGTTGGATAAGAGTCGGACTTTAGTTGTAAGTGCCGATTAGACCATAAACCGACGAATCTACCTCGAACCGACTCAAACGCGGAAGAAGCTTCATTATAACTGCATCTGAAATCTTTAGTATGATCGGTAGGTAGTCGGATATGCCGACCTCTCGTCCCTTGTTGTTATTTTGATAAAAACCAATGTTAGTTTGTAAGGAGTTGAGCAGCCGACCTAATCCTTTCTTACACCAACCGACATAAAATGTAACTATCAGCCAACTCTATTTGTTTGTTCTCACATATAACTTCAGATACCAGCTACGCTTTGAAGTCGGACAAGAGGCGGACTTTAGTCGTAAGTGCTGACTAGGCCATAAAGCGAAGAATCTACCTCGAATAGTGCAATTTTTTTGCGCATTTACAGACCTTGCCTCGAACCGACTCAAACGCGAAAGAAGCTTCATTACAACGAAATCTGAAATGTTCAGTGTGATCGGTAGGCCGTCGGATATGTCGACCTCTAGACCCCTATTGTTATCCTTTAATTGATAGAAACGCATGTTAGTTGGTAATGAGTCGAGCAGCCGACCTAATCCTTCATTACGTTAACCGACTTAAAATACAACTATCAGCCAACACTATTTTATTGTTCTCACGGCCGACTGCAAAGCGGAGTTGGCAACTGAAGTTGGATAAGAGTCGGAATTTAGTCGTAGCTACCGACTAGACCATAAACCGACGAATCTACCTCGAACCGACTCGAACGCGGAACACTCGTGTTACTGGGGTTGGATTAATTCTAAAAGCTCTGCACGTCTGCAGCCAAAGTTTCGAGGTAAATTGTACCCCTCTATCACTAAGAATAGCTTTAGGAGCTCCCCACCTAGGAAAACTAGACTTAAAAGCTTGGACACAAGTCTTAACTGTAATAGTCTTAAGTGTTATCATGTCCATGAATTTCGTCATGTAATCGACAAAGACTATAAGGTATTTATAATGGTGTCTACTTTGAGGAAAACGTCCCATTATATCGACACTAATTTGGTCCCAAGGACTTGTTATTTCAGAGGGTTGCATTAGCCCTGGCTTTTTTATATTCCTAGCCTTAATTTGATGGCATAAAATACATCCTCTAACATAGTCCTGGACATCACTAACTATAGTTGGCCAGCAGTATCTAAGAGTCACGGTCTTATCTTTGCCCCTGTGAGTTGATAAAGGGTGGTCATGTAATAACCGCATGGCCTCCAGCCTTAAGCGGGGAGGTAAATAAATTTTCTAAGGATAATTCCTATAAGGTCTTCTGTAGATAAGATTATTTTTCAGTTCGAACAATTTATGCCTAAGTGGGTTAGGTTCTTGCAAGGAATTGATTATGGGGGAAGCAAAAGGGTCTTCCCCTTGAGATGTTCTTACATCTTCTAATGTAAATACAGAATATAAGGCTCTACGACCTTTGGGACGTATCTGACCTTCAACACAATCACTAGAGGAAGTTGATAACATACAACCGGTAGAATTTGAACATGTACTACTACTAGTTGGATCCTGTATACTAGTAGAATTTGAAGTAGAGGAACTAAAGTTTTTGCTTAAGACGTTTATCGGAGCTCTCGATAACGCGTCAGCTACTATATTCTCTACTCCTTTCTTATGTTTAATTGTAAAATCAAAAGTTTGAAGGTACATTGCCCATTTAACTAGTCGAGAATTTGATTCCCTGATATTAAATAACCACTGTAAAGCCTGATGGTCAGTAAGGACAGTGAACTTGGGACCTTCTAGAAAGGGCCTAAACTTATTAACTGCCCAACAAATGGCTAAACATTCCGTCTCGCTAGTGTAGTACCTACTTTCTGCGTTTTTAGTCCTGTACTAGCGTAAGCTATAGGAACTTCTACATTATCTTGAATTTGGGAAAGAAGGGCACCTAACCCTGCATCACTAGCATCTGTAGTTATAATGCACGGGGAATCCATTCTAAAGGAAGCTAAAGAATGAGCCTTACAAATTTCTTCGATCTTTTAAGTTTTTTAATGGGAGCTACTATTTGGGAGTAGTGATTAATAAATCTATTATGCCAACCTGCCATCCCTAAAAATCTCAGGACTTCCTTAATATTGTTAGGTGGAGGGAATTTCTCAATGGCTTCAATTTTTGAAGGATCAATATGCACTCCTTTTTCGTTGACTATGTGACCAAAAAGAGTAGCTTCTTTTTGAGCGAAACAACACTTCTTCAACTGAAGGGTGAGACCCGCTTCCTCTTATCTATTTAGGACGAATTCTAAACACGCTAAGTGTTGATCCCAATCCTCGCTAAGAGAGGTTAAGTCATCTAAATAGTCAATTAATTGGAAATAGTCGGAGTCTCTAAAAATTTCGTCAATTAATCGCTGGAAGGAGCTAAAGGCATTACAGAGCCCAAAAGGGAGTACATTAAACTCGTACTTTCCCATATGAGTCACAAAAGCCGTTTTTGGTCTGCTCTTAGGGTGCATTTCTTCTTTCCAATACCCTGATTTAAGGTCAAGAGTTGTAATGAATTTTGGTTTTCCCACTCTAGCTAGCATGTCCTCTATATTAGGCAAGGGATAAGGGTCCTTAATGATAAGCTGATTTAGTTTTCTATAATCAATACAAAACCGGTAGGGTTTACCCCTTTTTGTTTTATCAACTAAAACTACGGGCGAAGCCCAAGGAGATACGGGGGTCTAATGATCCCGTCATCCAACATTTCCCTAACATCTTGTTCTATTATTTTCTTCTTCTGATCATTAACACGATAAGGCTTTGATTTTATGGGCTTACCCTAGTCCTATTACCCGTATGAATCTCGTGGAAGACTAGTCCTGTTCTTCCTACTTTATCCGAATATAATTCAGGGAATTTTAACAATAGGGATTCTAGTTGCTGACGTTGTTCATCGGAAATAGGGGCTGCGGAAACCGTTTCCCTAATACTATCTACAATCTCCTTCTCTATTGGATACTTCTTTAGGTTACCCACTAAACATTGTGACGATTCAAAATCTAATTTGACCTTATTTTCTTCAAGGAAGTCTTGTCCCAATATGAAGTCACTAGTCAGGGAAGGAACTATATAGAATTGAAATTTAAATTGTTTTCAAGTTCATTGGGCTTAAGAGAGAACTCTAATTCATGAAAGTATAACGGCCATCGCCCCAAACTATACAACGTAACTGGTCATCTTCAGGTAATTCTGAAGAGTTTCTAAATTTACAAATCTTTCACCATTGATTTAGACTGATAAAAGAAGCATCAGCCCCACTATCTAACTTAGCGTGAACGGTCGCGTGTTCAAAAGCAACAGGGATAGTAACCCTTTTATAACTTCAACCTTTTCTAACGGATTCAATCCTCAAGGGGATCGCGAGAGAGAGAGAGAGAGAGACTCTGGTTGTGGGTAACGAGAAATTAAACCCTCCCGCGCCAAGTGAGTCGCTCAGTTAACCCCTCTCTATGCGTGACGTCACTACTAAGGAAAATTCTATTTCCAGATTTCGCCTGCGGGACTAAAATTATTATGAAATAAAAACCTCGTAAAAACAAAAAACCTGTAATGGAAAGTTGGGTTTTTTTAATAATGGCAATTAATAAACAAAAATATCAGATATTTTATTTAAATACACTTTATGACAAAAAATATGAAAATAGGAACATTAAATGAAATTTTAAACGAAAATTTTAGAACCTTTCAAAGAACGCGCTTGGCGTAATGTTTTTTGATGTATATTTTTGTAATTTGTTATTGTTGAATAAAATTTGGTAATTCTTAATGTCTTTGTCTTTTGCAAATATGAAAGTGAAAAATAGTCTCGAGATAACGCTTAACGTTATTGAAATTAATAATACTTTGATTTAAATAGATGTACCTTAAATATTTTTTTTAAATATCAAAATGTTTTTTTAGATATAAAACTTTTTTAAAAATAACAAAATTTTTTTTCAAAAAATATGAAACAAGTTTTTCAAAATATCAAACTTTTTTATATAACTTTAACATTATTTATTTAATTTTAAATCGATGTATCTTGCAACAGAATGCCCCAGGGAAAAACTAAATTTGGCCGGTCGTGAAAAGGGGAATTCCGTTACAGGACGTTAGGTAGCCCTGATTAATAAAGGGGGACCTTGTGACAACGTTAAGTCTTAAAACACGGGGATTCTACAATAGGCCTAATTAAATAACTTCCTCCCGTTGGATTTCAATAAAAGAAATTATTCATACCTTCGGCTCATGTTGAAAATCAAAACGGATTTAATGACTTTTCAATTTTACAAAGAAAAACTTCGCGAAAGTTTCCCGAGGGACGACTGCGCGAGTACAAAGAAAAATCGCGGGACTGAGCTTCTCCCCGAAGGCGGCTTCCGAGAACTTGAAGTGAAGAAGTGAGAGAGAGAGCCCTGTGTCTTGCACGGGTTTATATAGTACAAAAATCATGAAGAAAGGGGGGGGGAGAATGTTGAAGGAAGAAGGAGGTGACGTAGACGACAAAGGATCGGACATATTCCGGAGAATATGTCTGTCCTTTTGTCGTCTGCAACGGTTTCTGGGCGAAACCACTGCAAACGCCCCCTCCAAAAAGAAGAAAACAGGATAGAAAATTGAAAAGAAGAAAAGGGAAAGGAGGAGCCTATTATCTTGGTTTAACAAAATTTTTTTTTTCGAGTTAAAGCTAGTCTTTAATGAGCGACGCGTGGATTATGCCGAGTTTGCGGTCTTTTTGGATGAACTTTCGTGGGCATAAAGACGATCGATGTAGTCCCTCCGCCTGGCACGCGACGCATTTATAATTTGGTGGAGGGCGAGTGATGATAGGGAAGCCTTTAGTGTCCACTGGGTAAAGTCGTATTAAGTCTCCTTGAGAGATATCGTCCCAAGTAACGGGGAACATTTCTCTGTCCCTTGGTGGGGCTCTTTGGTAAGGTTGTTCTGGCAAGAAGAGTTTGTCGTACTCTGACAGTTCGTATATGTGTTCTTGGGGAATTGGTATGGTTCCGTAATCAAGAAAGTTCAATTCCATTTGAGAGACGGTGGATCGAGGTCGACGAACAGGAGGGGTCGGAATGGCGACAGTGGTTGTGGCGACGAGAAGGTCCTGATGGACGTTTTCTGCGGAGGCTGCTGTGACGACGGGAAGGTTTCTTTGGGCGTCTTCATTGGTAATGGTCGCGTCTACCAAAGGGACGGCTGCAATAAGGTTGTCGATTTCGACCTAAGAGGGTCTGAATTCTTCTGAAACGAATTCAACTTCTGGCATAGGCATGGCACCATCTTGTTCTATGGTGGCAATGGTTTCGGCTATGATTATCTCTACTGGGGTCTCCCTCGGTTCCTCGTCGTGGAATTCAACTGCGGTGGGTCCGGCGTTGATTTCTGAGGGATCTTCTGGATCCGGGTGCAGTATGATGACATCCTGAGGACGATGCGCGGGGATTCTACCCTGAGTGGTGTTTATTTCATCTTGCAAGAAATAGGTTGCTGCAGGAGACGAAACGATTTCGAAATCACGGATTAACGGGCCCAGTAAAAATTCCTCTGGGGTAATTGATTCCATTCTTCCTCTATGAATTCGTGGCCCCATGGTCCAAGGCAGGGGTTTATTTGTATTAGCTCTAAAATATATTATCATTAGATAATGAGAACATAAATAATAAATAAGAATAAGCTCCCAAAGGGATGAAGTTAATTAATGTGTAAAGATTCGCGATATTAGACGGCCGTTAGTACGGTACGTCGTGGGTGAGCCAACCGGACTCTTTCCTAGGGAGGTTTTGCTATTGGTGCTCGTTTGAAGTTAAAGTCTTCTGGTACTAAATGGATGATTCCTTTTCCTTGTAAATATTGGGATATCTCGTTTCTGGAACGTTGCATGCGGCTTTTGGGCCCTGGCGGATAATAGTATACGTCCATATCTTCTTTGCCTGGCTGGACAGTGTGGCGATAGCATAATTCACGAACCCAGCCCTTCTTGAATGGTTTCTCGTAATTCGTTGGAAATATTTCCCGAGTAGAAGACGGTATAGGAGGGTGAACTTCTCCGCTACTTGGGGATTCAGGGAACTAGACGTTCGGGTGTCAATGTGATGGGTGGTTCAGAAATTGTTTCTCGGGGCTGTGGTTCTCCTTCCGGACTTCGTCGATAGTGAATGAACTTTTGGAGCCTTTTTCTTTGGTCTTGCCGAAGAACTTCCTGTTGTCGGAACTCTGGCTCTTTTTCTCCGTTTTTCTCTATCGGCAACTCGGTCTATTTCGTCTGCTGATGAACTTAATTGATCTCGAAGTCGAGCTTGTGGACGTCTTTCTCTTCTTTGGACGGGTGGACCAGGAGTAATTAAGGGTTCTTTAGTAGTGGTACTACTTGATAATTTTCTTAATGGTTTCTTCTTTCGTCCTATGGAAGAAGCGGAGCCTCCGGAATGAACTAGGCCCATGCGTGTGGCGAAGCGAGAATATTTTTTTAACTAATTTAGTTCGCCGTGTTTTCCCGCTTGGGGCGCTTACACGGCCGTAAAATAAACAAAGTTCAACCCCGTGACCTAGTCGACTGCTTAAGTATTTGGGCCAAGGTCGCGGATTGTAAGTATACGTTCTTATTACTCTTATTGAATTATTTTAATTGAAATAATTTAACATCTAATTTTATTTAAACCACCATGCTAAAGATGTAACTGATCGAAAAGAAAAGGTTAAAAAACAAAAGGTATAACTTATGTAGAAAGGTTATGAAAGTATGAAACTAAAACAGATTTTTCAACTTCAACAAGTTTCGTTTTATTAAAAATAGCAATTCTAAAATAAAATCCTTAATTTTGTTGTCATCCATACAATCTAACCAAAGATGCAATAAAAAGTTAATAGCACCAAAAACATTTACGTTAATTTTAGAATGAAACTTTGCTCTATCATAAAAATTTTATGACTGACCCCTAAAATATCAACAATAATTTAAGGAAGACCCCTGTCACAACGGTCAATTATGCGCCATCTATGGTGAAAATATTTTCCTTAACAAACTGGATATTTCCCCACATAAAATTTGACATGCAGGGGCCTAGTTCATTTCGGAGGCTCCGGAAGAAGATGTGGTCGTTGGGTGACTTCTCTTTCGGAGATCGGGGACCTCGGGTTCGTCACTGGAGAGACTGCTACTTGATATTTTTCAAGCCGGTCGTCTTTTAGGTCCAGGAGCGTTGGAAGAGGTATTCGGATGGCCTCGTTTTTCCGGTTCGGACATTCTATCTTCATCTGTAGATGTGCTTAGTTTTCGCAGCGTCTTTCTTCTAGGTCTGATTCCTTCTGTTGTCGTTGTTGTAGGGTGATCTCTTTTTGGTCTTTCGGCTGAAGGAGTTGAAGGGGGATTTATTTGAATTGTCGCTGGAGGAGTTAGAGGTCCTTGAGGCAATGGTCTCTCCTTGATTGACAATTGGTTCCTGTGATTCCAATTCCGGCTGGATTTCTTCCGGCTGAGGTAATTCTTGTTCTTGAGTTTTCGTTTTCGGTACTCTGTCAACAAATCGGAATGGGCCGATCATTTCTTCGACTTCCTCAAAGGACTCGGAGGAAGGTTGAGGTCTGTCTTCTGTCGGAGGTCTTCCTTATGGTACATCTTGAGGTGGTGTTCTTTCTGGAGTTCTTGGTCACGGTGGAGAGATGATTTCTTTTGGTCGAGTAGGTTCATCTTCCTGGATGGTTTCCTCAGGGATGACTTCAATGGGCTCGACTATTTCTTCTCTCGGGGTTTCAGAGTCTTCATTTTCTTCCAGGGGAACTTCTGGCGTCTGATAAAACTTGAGTTGAGACATGTTGATGGGACCTGTTTTCTGTCCCGAGATCATATCTTCGAGGTTGTGAACAAGAATACTTTTTTTTTATGATCTTGAATGGTCCAGTCCATTTCGGGCAGAGTTTTCCCATTCGACCAAGATTGGCGTTAGATAGGGGATGAGCTAACTTCCAGACTATCGTTCCAACGTCAAATTCGAGATCTTCTCTTCTCAAATCGTAGTACTTTTTCTGTTTGGCTTGAGCCAATTTCGAGAAGTCCTTTGTCAATTTCCATTGGTCCTTTAGGATTTTCAATGTTTCGGATCTGTCTTCAAATTCTTCCAATGGCATACCGATATCAATGTCCCATGGGAGTCTTGGTTCTCTTCCCATATTGAGGTAGAATGGAGATCTTCTTGTTGTCTCATGTGGAGCTGAATTTATCGCGAAGGCGAGAGCGTTCAAGGTTTCGTCCCACGTTCGGTGATTGTTTTCCACGTAGATTGAGGTGGTTTCTCCGAGAACTCGATTTACTCGTTCTGTTATGTTCGACTGTGGATGGTATGGAGAAGTGTGGATTGGTCCTATGTTGAATACCTTGCATGTGTTATGCCATAGCGAAGACACGAATTAAGTTCCTCTATCGCTTAGGATCTGTTTTGGTGCTCCCCAGCGGCATACAAAGTTCTTTAAGGCTAGAGCGCAGCCATCTGCTGTTATTCATTTCAATGGGATTAATTCGACGAACTTGGTCATGTAGTCTGTGAATACGAGTAGAAATTTATATCCTCTTCTGCTGACGGGAAATGGTCCCATGATGTCCACTCCTATCTTGTCGAAGGGTCCAGTCGGTACTGTTGATATCATAAGACCGGGAGTTTTCCTGTTGCTTATCTTGTATTGCTTGCAGAGGACGCATTCTCTGACGTATTGTCCAGATCGGGCCACCATTATCTATTTCCGACTTTTTCTTTTGTCTTGTAATTTCCTCGGTGTGCGGACAGAGGATGGTCGTGCAGAAGTCTCATGGTTTCCCTTCGGAGAGATTTTGGTAGATAGATTCTTGCTGGACGTGTTCCAGACGCTTTTCTGTATATTAAGTTGTTGACCATCTCGAACTCTGGGTGTTCTGGAGGGTTGTCTTGCCGTAATAGTTCGATGATATCGCGGAAAATGGGGTCTTCTCCTTGGGCGGTAATGATGTCATCGCGGTCGAAAATGTGAAAATTCGCGTGTGGAAAAGGAGGAAGAACGAATGCATGATGAGAATGATCCGAAGGGACATTAGAGTTTTCGGATGATGCTTCTTGATTTTCTTCTTCCTTGGTGGAGGCGACGGACATGGCAAACTGTCCAAGAGGAGCTCTTGAAAGGGCGTCTGTGACTCCTTTCTTGTGTTAGACTTTGAAGTCGAAGGTTTGGAGATACATCGCCCATCTGACGAGTTTTGAATTTGGCTGCTTGAGTCCGAATAGCCAATGTAGTGCTTTATGGTCGGTTACGACGGTGAAAGGTTTGCTTTCCAGGTACGGGCGGAAATGTCCGATGGCCCAGTAGATCGCGAGACATTCTTTCTCGGATGTGCTGTAGTTTGCTTCGGTATTTCTTAGATTTCTGCTGGCGTAAGCGATTGGGACTTCATTTCTGTTTTGAATCTGTGATAGCATTGCTCCTAGCCCTGCATCTGAGGCGTCCGTCGTTAGGATACTTGGAGCATCTGGCTTGCATGCTGCTAGAGGTGGAGAGCTACAGATGGCTTCCTTGATCTTCTGGAATGCTTCCTCTTGAGCGGGACCCCATTCGAACTTCATTCCTTTCTTCTTTAGGTGGTTATTTTAGGGACCATCCATAAACTTCGTCACGTAAAAAAAGGCATTTTTTGACCCCCCCGTCCCCCCAGATCACGCTTCGTCACGTTTTCTCAGACCCCTCCCCTAAAAACCACGTCACATTTCTTTAACCCCCCCTCCCATACGCACTATGATTTGTCTTAACAGAAATATGTCCACTCAGAAATATTTCTCTCGGCTTGAAATTCAAATTTCACTTCCGTTTTTAAGCTTTTGCAAATATCGTGAGCCTCTGGTTGAGCTTTAGGGAGTTTAAGGTGACACTACGCGTATTTAGCAGTCTTAACGCGCACATACGTGTAAGCTAGTTCTGAAATGAACTGGTTTGTTTATTTTAAGTGCGCTGTTTAAATTGGCTACATGTACGCGTAAGTAGTAGATCATTGCTTAAAGTATCTACTATTTAAGCGATGAAGAAATATAAATTTGGTTAAATTATTGTAGAAATCGTTCCTAGGGTGGCCTTTGTGTTTTTTCTTCTACAAAAGGGAGCCAATTTGCCTCGTTATAAAATTAATGTTAAATGTGACGTCACACACCGAAGAATCCCTCCCTCCCCCCTTGTCACGGACCGTCACAAACTTACAAACCCCCTCCCCCCATAAGAATGTGACGTAGTTTATGGACGGTTCCTAAGGGGAGTGGCTATTTTCGAATAGTGTGGTATAAATCGGTGGTGCCATCCAGCCATTCCAAGGAATCGTTGAAGTTGTTTCAGCGTCTTCGGTTGGGGAAAGTTCTTGATGGCTTCCACTTTGGACGGATCTATGTAAATTCCTGTTTCGTTTATGACGTGTCCCAGGACTATTGCTTCTGACTGGGCAAATCGGCATTTCTTCAGTTGAAGTGTGAGGCCGGCGTTCTTCAATTTGGTCATGACGTATTCCAGTGCGTTCTTCTGCTCCTTCCAAGTTTCGGATGCGATCAAGATGTCATCTAGGTATACGACGATAGAGAAATTTTCTCCATCCCGAAAGACTTCATCCATCAGACGTTGGAAGGTACTTGGCGCATTGCAAAGTCCAAAAGGGAGGACGTTGAATTCGTATTTCCCAGCGTGAGTGACGAAGACGGTCTTTGGTGAGCTTCCTGGTTCCATTTCGTCTTGCCAGTAGCCTGACTTCAGATCCAACGCTGTGATGTATTTGGGTTTCCCCAACTTACTTAAGGTTTCGTCGATACGATGAATAGGGTAAGGATCCTTTGCGGTGATTGCGTTCAGTTCCCGAACGTAAATGCAGAAGCGGTACTTCTTTTTTCCTGTTCCGGATCCGTCGTCTTGTTCAAGGATTACGACTGGTAAAGCCCATGGTGAAGTTGATGGTTTTATGATGCCATCTTTTAGCATGTCGTAGATATTTTGTTCGATGATTTTCTTCTTTTCGTCGCTAACTCGGTAAGCTCTTTTATGTACAGGCTTATCGTTACCTGTGTGTATTTCATGGACGACCAAACTGGTTCGTCCTAACTTGTCGCTGAATAGTTCAGGGAATCTGGGAAGGAGTTCCTTCAACTCACTCTTCTGCTTGTACGAGAGAGAGGTTGAATCAACTGCTTCGTTGACGTTAGTGACCATTTGTGGCGACGGGGGCAATTTGTCCTCCGACACCTCTAATAGTTTAAGTGTTAGTCAAATCGATAATGGTATTCCAATCTTCTAGGAAATCTTGGCCTAATATAGCGTCATATATATATATATCGATTCTTGTATGTAGGATTGTGTGTTCAAATTTTATTTTTATTAAATGAGGGTTCCTCTTTGGGAGTCCTCTTCTTTGAATTGTGGCCAGGTGAAGTGGTGTGGTCACAATTCGGTTAGAGTTTCACGGAAACCGACCTCGATTTCTTTCCATTCTGGCGGACGGGCACTCGTTTGCATAGTGACCCAGGCCACCGCAGTTAAAACATGTGACAGGTCGGGAGTCCTGGTTGACTACCGGAGGGATTGGTCCTTCCTGGGTCTGGTTCTGTTGATGTCTTGGAATTGGTGGAAGGGCTAACTATCGACGTTCTCCTTCTCTGGTTTCACTAGCTAGATTTCTTGATTCGAAGACTCGTGTACGGCGAGGATATTCGTCTCTTTGTAGATTTTGTCGTCTTGGTTGATTTCTTGACTCAAGGTGGGAATGCCTTGATTGGAGGTTGGGATTCGGGACAGGAGTTCTATAATTTGGAGCTGGGTAGCTTTGAGGAACATATTGGACAGGGAAGGGATTTTGAGATCCTTCCGGAAGAGGGAGGGTTGTGTTCCCATGAGGGATGAACCGCTCTAAGTTTGTGTCCGTGTTTGTATAATATGTTCCCATATGCGGGATGTACCCTTGTGGAGTTGTTACTCGGATATAACCCGTTGTTGGGGGAGCTACCTGCTGTATAACTGGCTGTGGAGGCATATTTGGGGTTGGGGTATCACTTGTGACTGTGAGACTACTTGGGGCTGTATCTGATATACTGGTTGTTCTCTAATTATTATGGGTTCCTGATATGTTTTGACTTGAGTCTCAGGGTTTTGTTGAGCTTTTTCCTCATTAGGATTTGTCTTAATTGGGGTTTGGCTAGATTTGGGTTTATTTAGGCCTAAGGATTGTTCAATTTTTAAACAAGCATCATGTAAATCCGCGGTAGTGTACAGGGGGATAAACATAAGAAGCCCTTTTAATTCATTTCTCAAATTTTTTTTATCATTATAAATAATTCATTATCCGGTATTGGGGGATGTAGGTTTTTGTTTACCCTTGCAAAATAACCGAAAAATTCGTCTACTGACTCATCGGGTTTTTGTACCCTGTTATTTAAATCTATTCTAACCTTGGCTTCCTCATCCTCAATTTTATAGTGCCGTGTTAGTCTCCCTTTAAATTCGGGCCATCCGATTCCTTGAGGGAGGGATCAAAACCAATACAGGGCATTTTATCGCAAGAGGATGGGCATAACATGCATTCTTTCATCCTTACTGATTTTATGGAATGTCGCGTACTCTTCAAACTGCCTAAGAAACTCCGGTACGCTCTCGTTTTGCCTGCCGTAAAAAGCTAGTCTCGCTGGGGGATCTAAACCTTCTACGCCGCCTTGGGTAGCGATTGCCATATTTGAGAAAGATTGCAAAATCGAGGCTAAGAAGGCAGAATGTTGAGCACCTCCACTAGCTGGATTGCTTTGTTGGGGTTGAGGGTTTGACATTTCTGGGGGCTGACTATAGCCTTGAGCAGGAGGGGGTTGTGAGATTCCTTGAGGGATAATAGGTACCTGTCTAGTGGGTCTCTGTGTCTGTCTGACAGATATGGGATTTGTTATATTCGGCCTAAGAGGGACTGTTGTGTATATGACTGAGCTACTACGTGGAATTGTTCCACAAGGAGAGGTAGTAGGTACTGTATTTGGTATAGAGGACGTTACCGGGTTATTAACTTGACTAATTGGGGCCCAATTATTCATAAATCTCTTGGCCCTAGTATATGAGCTGTCCTTAACTATTTCGACTCTAGGGCTTGGTTGACTAGTTTGCGGGGGTTCAGTTAAATTAATCAAATCAGGGGTACTCCCTCCATGTCTAGATTGAATTTTAATGGTCCCCTGGGGGCTATAATTTGGCTTGCGCGTTTGAATAAGGCTAGGTTTCTAGCGCGTTTATCCATCTTGTCTTCTACTTGATTTTGAATTTTTAAAGGGGGATTTTCTATCCTTTCTTCCTGAGTATTTAAAAATATACTTAAATCTAAATTACTATCTCTTAAGGGTTCATCATTAGGGTTAAAGGCACTAGCCATATTTGATTCGTTTAGTCGCGAGGGACGTAGGATATTTCCGAACACGAGGTTAGGCTTAGCTACCGGCAACGTGTTTTCCTAAGTGTCCGAATTACTGGAGGAAACCGAAGAAATATCCGAATCCCTGCGTTCGCAATATAATTTTAACTTTGGGCACGATTCGGGATTATTCAAGAATAATTAAATTTATCTATCCGAAAAATAATTTGATATATCACGAGATTTAATTCTAAAAATAAATAATACTAATCTAAATAAATAATATAATAAATAAATAAATAATATAATAATATAATAAATAATATAATAAATAATATAATAAATAATATAATAAATAAATAAAATCCATGATTCAAATCGATTTAAAGTTCAACTTGGGAAGCACGCCCTAGAATGTTCTAGAAGAAGAGTACCCAAAATGGCGGCTATCTCGCTCAAACTAGAACTAGCCTGTAGCGAAGCACGCGAATCGGGCCCGACCACCCAGACGGAGAAGAAAAGCGACGGGACGTAGCTTCTCCCCGAAGGCGGCTTCCGAGAACTTGAAGTGAAGAAGTGAGAGAGAGAGAGCCGTGGGTCTTGCACGGGTTTATATAGTACAAAAATCATAAAGAAAGGGGGGGAGAAGGTAGAAGGAAGAAGGAGATGACGTAGACGACAAAGGAGCGGACATATTCCGGAGAATATGTCTGTCCCTATGTCGTCTGCAACGGTTTCTGGGCGAAACCGCTGCAATCTTAAACATTTTTTCTTAAATATCAAACTTTTTTTTCAAAATATCAACATTTTTTTGAGTATCAAAATATCAAAATTTGTTTCAGTACCAAACTTTTTTTTAGAATATCAAAATTTTTTTGAAGTATCAAACTTGTTTTTTCAAAATATCAAACTTTTTTATGTAACTTTAACATTATTGAAATTAATAATACTTTTATTTGAAATCTATGTATACTAAATTTTTTTTAAATATCTACCTTTTTTGACAATGTCTAACTTTTTCATAATATGATATCAAACTTTATCAGAATATGGAACATTTTAAAAATCTGAAAGTTTTTTTCTAAATACGAAACATTTTTTAAGAAACTATTTTTAATATTTATATTTTAATAAGAAAATAAATTTAAATTGTTTCTAAATATGATTTTTTTCAAATATGAAACTAGTTTTTAAATATTTAACTTTTTTTTAATACGAAAATAGCTTTTAAAATTCACTTTCACTCATTGCGAAATGCATTCTTTTACATCACCGTAATTAATACGTATTACTTGGCTTCAAATATTGACGTCCATTTCCTCGTTCTCATTGCGATGTTCGAAAAAGTTTGGTAAATCACTTTCGATATTATAGAAAATCTGCGACCCCTCGCTTTTGGATTTATCAATAAAAACGCCGAAATTGTTAATTACGTTTAAGGGATAGAGTTCTCGATCTACGTTGTAAGTAATATCCATTAGGTTTTTACTAAAGTTTGATTGCGAATGGCACAAGCTTTCGATAGCTTCGTCAACATTTTTAATCAATCCCGAGATTGTTAATTCGTAATTAATTTGGTTAACGACAATTTCAACTTGAAGATTTTCTTTCAAAAGTTCTAAATTTTGCTCAAACTTTCCGCAGACAAAGTAAAATGTTTTGTTCGCGAGACTGATTTTCTTCGTAATTTATTCCGGTTGAATAGAGGGGATTAGGGCTCTACACTAAAAATGTCTGGTAACTTTACGCCCTGGAACACCTTTTAAAAAAATGAAGTAATTAGATTTAAAGACACGGAGATAAGCTGTAACTGACAACGCCCTACGTTAACCTCAACAATTTTCGATGGAAAGGAGAAACTGGGTTTTCGACCGTGAAGGAAAACTAGGAAAGAACTTGCAAACTCAACGGGGATGGGCTTGTCCTTCGGGGTTATCACCCAGTGCCACTGTCAGGGACCGAACACGGGGAGGAGAGAACCATTGGATTCGAGGCGAAAGCGCCAACCCCATCCACTCCTATATGGGGACTAATGACCTGAGATAAGCCTAAAGCTCAAATTGTTGGGGACTAATGACCTGAGATAGGCCTAAAGCTCTAATTGTTGGTGATTAACGACCCTGACCTAAGCCCAACGCTCGATTTCTTGGGGAATCACGAGTCTAATGCTCGAGAAGTTTTCTAAGGTTGATGTAACAAATGAAAAGAGGAAAATTCGTACTTTGTTTCGAATGTGATCCACGAACGACGTTTCAGACGACGGATTTTGTTGTAAGTAAATTTTCGAATTCATTTCCTCGAGGAGGAGGTTGTTGAAAATAAGTGTATGAGTTTTAATTGATGTGCATTTTTTTATGAATGTTTTAATAAGAATTAGGCCTAATTCACGCGCGCACAAAAATATTCATGTTTTTTGTGTTTGTATTCATTTGTGTTTTTTATTTTTTGTAAACCTTGGATTATTATCGTTCCTTGCAAAAACAGTATAGAAAGCTTTAGCCGGATATTTGTATAAAAAAAATAAGTATAACTGCTTTAAACAGAATCTTTGACCGAAGGGATCGGTTCGCTTGAAAAACAAAGTAATAAAATTTGTTAGCTTGGATAGGACAGATCAAAGATTCAGGGTATTATATGACATGCACGTGCATTAGTAAAAAGTGAAAGTTAAGATAAATAAAAGAGAAAATGAGGGGATAGAATAATAAGGGTAAAGGCCGATGCTCTGGCCAAAATTACAAATTGGTAAAAACATGAACTTTGAATATGGGGGTGAAAAATATAAATGGAACTTTGAAACCTAGCTAGGAGTCCTGACTTGGACGTAAAAGAATAATTACTTTGGAATGGGCTAGCGAAGAAGCTAGACGTCTTTAGTCGGACATAAAAAATGAAGCTCAGACCTAGGCAAGGAGCTATAGTTTTCGGACATAATAATTAAAAAATGGAACTTAGGAAAAGGAAAAGGTATCACGGAAATAATTGAATAATGGAAAAGGTTTAGAAACCTTGGAAATAATAATGGAAATAAGGAAAAGGTTTAGATACCACGGAAATAAAAGAAATAAGGAAAAGGTTTAGATACCACGGAAAAAATAATACAAAAGAAAAGTTAAAGTAAAGGAACAGTTTAAAATAAAAGAATTTGAGTGGATTGGAATTGAATAAAGCGTTGAATTCGTCTAAAGCAAAAAACTGAGTGACTTTGTTATTGATTGGAGTGATTCTTATAAGTTACACGACGAACGGGGACTTAAGGTTTCGATTTTTCAGTCGGTCGGAACACTTATAAAAATTTGAGCTCTCCCAAAAAATTAAAAGTAACGGATTAAGAGAATAAAGCTATGAAAGCGAAACAGAGGTTGAGATCTGAGGAAATAAATGCAGATTTTAAAAAGTATAAAAAAATTGAGACATTTCTAGACACTGACCTTTGCTGGATCGGTCAAAATTGTTGCAAAATTTAAGGGTTTCAGCCTTAAATAAACTTATTTGGGACTCTATAAACTTTTTAGCGAGTTCAAAATTTTCGCCACCTCCGGTTAGCGTCACGCCGTTCGTTTGAAAAGTGAATTTCACATTTTCGACTTTGGAATTAAGGTCGTCTAAAGAGAGATAATTTTGCAATGACTGTTCAATTTCGATAAACGCCTCTTGAAAGGTGGAGATCTAAAATGAAGCGTTTATTTAAGTGATTAATTATATATATAAATGTATAGGAAAAGCTTAAATACCAAGAGGGAGAAGTTTTTGGTGATTGAAGTGAATGCGTTGTGTTTTAAAGCAACGAGGGTCGTATATGACAGCCGATTTTTATCTATCTTAACGTAAACACCGTATTTCCTCCAATTCGACAAGACAAAATTAAGGGTTCCGGATGGAGCCAAAATTTGAAGGGTTTTCTCGGTAAGTGGATATGGAATAGTGGGTAAATTGCCAGGCTGAAAAAACATGATTCGAGGTTTATTAGAAATTTGCGAGGAAAAAAGAAAAAAACCCAGAAACTAATCACCAAAGTAATCAGATTTTCTTTTTGCCGGATGGCGTCGCTAATACGAGTAAGACTACTTTCCGGACCAGTTATTGTAACTTTATCCGAATCTTGAAGGTAACCCCAAATTACGCTCTCTTCTTCGTTTAAAACGCATTGTTCAACGACCCGGAGTTCGACGAACGGTTGAATATGTTTTTGCATTACAATTTGATGAGTTTTATTTTCTTGAGCTTTGACAGCCGCTTTTTCTTCTTGCAATACTTCTCTAATTCTGTTCCTCGCTACGCTGAGGTCTAAAGACAAAATTTCAGTTAGCTATGATTTCTGAATATTTCTGGAAACGGACTTTTAACGGCTTGAGATTCGTTGGGAAGTTTTTCGGAGGCCTTGTCGGTATGAATTAATTTTAAAATCGCAGTTGATTTTGTAAAACATTCATGCGCATTATTTTCTTTGGCCATGTTTAAAATAACGTTCAGTTCGTCACTAGGACTTAGAGCGGTGAGTCGATCAATTTCCTTTTGCCTGATGTTGGTTTGTGAAGTTTATGGGAAAAAAAATTAGTCAGACTAAACGTACATGATAATCGATAAACGTAACAGGGATACTTACCGTTCACTGTTAACTTTGACTAACTCCTTTTTCTTGTCTTGTTCCGTGTTACTCTCTAGGTTAGACTTAAGCTCCTGGTCAGGGTTAAGGTCTTGAGCTGTGTGAAGATCTCCAGCTGCTTGAAGCTCACGGGTTGGTTCAAGGTCTCTGGCTGGTTCGAGGTCTAGGTCAGGGTTAAGCTCTTTGCCGGGGTTAAGCTCTTTGTCGGGGTTAAGCTCTTTGTCGGGGTTAAGCTCTTTGCCGGGGTTAAGCTCTTTGCCGGGGTTAAGCTCTTTGCCGGGGTTAAGCTCTTTGCCGGGGTTAAGCTCTTTGCCGGGATTAAGCTCTTTGCCGGGATTAAGCTATTTGCCGGGATTAAGCTATTTGCCGGGATTAAGCTATTTGCCGGGGTTAAGCTCTTTGCCGGGGTTAAGCTCTTTGCCGGGGTTAAGCTCTTTGCCGGGGTTAAGCTCTTTGCCGGGGTTAAGCTCTTTGCCGGGGTTAAGCTCTTTGCCGGGGTTAAGCTCTTTGTCGGGGTTAAGCTCTTTGTCGGGGTTAAGCTCTTTGCCGGGGTTAAGCTCTTTGCCGGGGTTAAGCTCTTTGTCGGGGTTAAGCTCTTTGTCGGGGTTATGCTCTTTGCCGGGGTTAAGCTCTTTGTCGGGGTTAAGCTCCTTGCCGGGGTTAAGCTCTTTGCCGGGGTTAAGCTCTTTGTCGGGGTTAAGCTCTTTGTCGGGGTTAAGCTCTTTGCCGGGGTTAAGCTCTTTGCCGGGGTTAAGCTCTTTGTCGGGGTTAAGCTCTTTGCCGGGGTTAAGCTCTTTGCCGGGGTTAAGCTCTTTGCCGGGGTTAAGCTCTTTGCCGGGGTTAAGCTCTTTGCCGGGGTTAAGCTCTTTGTCGGGGTTAAGCTCTTTGCCGGGGTTAAGCTCTTTGCCGGGGTTAAGCTCTTTGCCGGGGTTAAGCTCTTTGTCGGGGTTAAGCTCTTTGCCGGGGTTAAGCTCTTTGTCGGGGTTAAGCTCTTTGCCGGGGTTAAGCTCTTTGCCGGGGTTAAGCTCTTTGCCGGGGTTAAGCTCTTTGCCGGGGTTAAGCTCTTTGCCGGGGTTAAGCTCTTTGCCGGGGTTAAGCTCTTTGCCGGGGTTAAGCTCTTTGTCGGGGTTAAGCTCTTTGTCGGGGTTAAGCTCTTTGTCGGGGTTAAGCTCTTTGCCGGGGTTAAGCTCTTTGTCGGGGTTAAGCTCTTTGTCGGGGTTAAGCTCTTTGCCGGGGTTAAGCTCTTTGCCGGGGTTAAGCTCTTTGTCGGGGTTAAGCTCTTTGTCGGGGTTAAGCTCTTTGTCGGGGTTAAGCTCTTTGCCGGGGTTAAGCTCTTTGCCGGGGTTAAGCTCTTTGTCGGGGTTAAGCTCTTTGCCGGGGTTAAGCTCTTTGTCGGGGTTAAGCTCTTTGCCGGGGTTAAGCTCTTTGCCGGGGCTCTTGATTTTAATTTGAGATGAGTTGGCAGTACCTAAATTTTGTAATTTAGAAAATTTCTTCAAGGATATGAAAAGAAAGCAAACATACCGGAGGAGTCGGCAGTCTTAATTTTTCCAATCCTTTCCAAGATTTGACCTCGCAACTGTTTATTGGCTCTTGTCATCAAAGATTTTTTGACATATCTGTCCTATTTTCGAAATGATTTTCTCTTTTGATGTTCTTATAAACGCTATCAATAAGTTTATTTTCAATTTGTTCTATCCTCTATTAATTACCGTTTACTAATTAACAGCTTCGTAAGAGGAAGTTTAGGAATCCTGATTTTCGGCAACCCGGCTATCATTGCGCTCTTCTTGATGAGAGGATGTTGTGGATTCAGGTTTTTCGGCAACCTGGCTATCATTGCGCTTTTCTTGACGAGCGGATGTTGAGGAATCAGAGTTTTTGGCAACCCGGCTATCATTGCGTTCTTCGTGATAGCCGGGTTGCCAAAACAGCCTCTTCCTGACGAGGGGATGTTGATGAGCGAGTGGAGGCGGCCATCTTTGTTGTTTACATCGGCTCCCTTTTTTGCCTAGGAGATTAGGACTGGTTTTTTCCCTCCAACGGGTGGTTAATTAAGTTAGATTTTTTCGAGTAAAATTAAGAGGAAACTCAATCAAATTAATAGTAAAATGTATTCACTTACTTTCCGCTTTTCGAAGACGCAATCGTAGGCCGAGACGTCCAACGTCATATCCAATCTCAATTTATAAACGAGGGGCTGCGTGACGTCAGGCTATCTCTTCCCCCTAGTCAGTTGTTAGCACCCTATGAAAAGACTAATACCTTTCTAACCAAGGCTTAAAAATATGTTGGATGCTATCGTTTTTACATCTGTATTTTTAAAATTTCATACCATTTCTTTATAATTAAATAGACACGCGTAAATGCTACAAATTGAATTTACGAACCACTGGCTAATTATCGGGAATTCTTATAAAAAAAGATTTTAATAACATATAAAGTCACGTAAAATCGTCCCGCACTGCAAATGGTCACTCTGTCTGTCTTGAATCAAGGACGATGATATGGAGGGCCGACTTAGCCTTTGGGGGGTGTTAAGTGATTTTTGGAGCTCGATCCTGCTGACACCTGGTTCATTTACTTGGTTTGGCGGGAGGGGGGTGAGGTAGGTGGATATTTGTTTTGGCGAATCGCAATGGCGGAGCGAATATGTTGCGGACGACAAAACATTTGTTTTCCGCAGATGAACCAGGGGCCACTAGCGTAAGCAGGGCTACCACTCACTTTCCTAAAATTATACTAAGTCGGTCCTCCATATCATCCTTCTTGCAGTGGAGGCCAGGGCTCTACATAAGGATATTTTTTAGTAGTCAGCCTGACTAGCAGTCTGGGAAATAGCACACTTCCTCTGGTCCAAAACCAGTTTATTAATTGCTTGGACTAGTTTTTTAATTCAAGAAGTGGGGGTTACTGGTCCTCAGGACCAGTTTATTAATTGCAAATCTAAAGGAGAACAAAGGCTGGGACCAGTTTATTTAATTATTTCGGGGACTAGGGGGGTCACTGGTCACAAGGACTAGTTTAAAAAATATCCGTATTTCCCAGACTGCTAACTAGTGAGCCCCCCTATCCCAATTTTATTTAGTAGTCACTGTGACTGACTAGTGAGACGCATGGTTTACGAATATTTGGAACATTATTTTTTACTAGTCAAGTTGACTAGTGAACACCCAGATTTCGATTAATTTTAGTAGTCAAGGCATTTTTTTAGTAGTCAAATGCCTGGACAAGTGCCTTATGTAGAGCCCTGGTTAAAATACCTATTTTCCATGTTAAAATACCTTTTCCACGTTAAAATACCTTCCCTATGTTAAAAACTTATTTTTCCCGCCGAAAAAAACACTGTTACAGGATTTTTCTACCACAAAACAATGGGTTGGCCTTATGTAAAGTTGACCATACGAGAGGGTGGCCTAGTGGTATGTTGACCTAGAGGGGAGTTGATCTTATGGTACTCAACCACAATCCTCTTCTCGTGCTCCTTCTTCAATTCATTCCTGATTTTATCTTATTTATTTTTCCCCATCTTTTTATGCAAATATCTAACAAAACTGCACAAAAAGAGTTCGCCATATTACTGCCTCAGCATCTAGGCAAGTGATTAGACGCAGCGTTGCCAAGTTTTGAAACCGGAATTAACCGGAAACCAAACGAAACGGTACAAAACTACGTAGCGCAGCTTAAACGACTTTCCGAACATTGCAACTTCGCCTCTAATCTAGATACAATGCTTCGGGACCGCTTTGTATGTGGTATACAGAACGATCAAATGCAGAAGCGTTTATTAGAAGAAGATCAACTCACGCTGACCAAGGCTATCAACCTAGCCGTCAACATTGAAACTGCTGCCAGGGATTCTATAGACATGAAACACTTAAACTCAGAACATTCGTCTCAACACGTTAACTACACTGGGTATACTAAGAAACATATCCCAGAACAAGTCACAAGCAAAGGCAAACCACACACATTAGCTCAAAAGCAACAACCGCCCCCACAGAAAGACTTCGACAAACCCACAAGATACAACGGGAGATGCTTTCGATGTGGAGTTAAAGAGCACCGCACTAAACAATGCTCCCACAAATCAACTATTTGTAGCAGTTGCGGAAAAGCTGGACATCTTGCAAAAATCTGCTTATCTAGCCCCGCAAGAACATACAAAGCTCATCATGTTTCCGATGCCGCTTTAGAATACCAACTCTACACCGAACAGGAAAGTGGATTCAATCACATCGGGGATGACCCTACAGAGGAGAATTCGGAAGACCTGATGGCTATACCTGCTCCTTGCTTTGCCACATGTCGCATTAACTAATTACCGCTTCAATTTGAAGTAGATTTGGGTTCAGGTTATTCCATTGTACCGGAAAACGTTTTCAAAAGGATACCAAACACAGAGCCTCTTCAGCCTTTCACGAGAAATCTCCGCGCTTTCACAAGACACAAACTCGACATGTTAGGCATAACAAAAGTCCATGTCGAGTATGAAGGAAAAGCGGACTGTCTTCCATTAGCAGTAACCAGAGGAGATGGACCAAATCTTTGTGGTAGAAGATGGATCTTCTCCAAACTACAAATGCTAGAGGGTATGACTTACCACACAGCTACGCAAGACTTGACCCTCGCCAAGGTTTTGGAAAAGAACGCTACCGTCTTCACGCCTGGTTTGGGACACCTAAAAGACGTAAAAGTACACCTGCATAAAAAGCCGGACGCAACACCACGCTTTTTCAAAGCACGTTCTCTTCCCTACGCCATTAAAGAGAAGGTAGAACAAGAGCTAGACCGCTTGGAATCTTCGGGAATAATCGTCTCAATTCCTTTTGCTGAGTCTGCTGCGCCCATCGTGCCAGTTATGAAACCAGATGCCTCAATACGCATTTGCGGTGACTACAAACTCACTGCCAATATTGGTATTGACGCAGATAAGTATCCTCTTCCGAGAGCACACGACATCTTCGTTAAAATGACAGGATGTAAAATCTTCTCACGTCTTGATCTCAAGGAAGCTTACAGCCAGCTTGAACTGGATGAAGAATCGCAATCGCTGGTGGTCATTAACACTCTAAAAGGCTTCTATAAGTACACAAGATTGCCATACGGTGTCGCATCTGCTTCCGCGGTATTCCAAAAATACATGGAATCTCTCTTTCGCAACGAAGAGAAAATATCCCCATTTCAAGATGACATCTTGCTTGGAGAAGTGGGCATAAAGGAACATTTGATTCTTCTGGACAGAATTTTAGCTATATTACGTCAGGCTGGGCTGAAGCTCAACAAAGGTAAATGCGCCTTTCTACAATCCTCGCTTAACTTTCTCGGATACGTGTTGGACGCAAACGGCATACACCCTCAAGAAGAGAAAATACGCGCCGTCCAAAAAGCACCAACACCGCAGAACAAAGAGGAATTACGCGCTTTCCTCGGCTTTATCAACTATAACGCAAAGTTCGTTCCTGATAACGCAAAGAGACTAGCACCGCTCTACAATCTCTTGACCAAGAAATCCACATGGTGCTGGGCCGAAGCCCAACAACAAGCTTTCCACGACGCTAAAGCCATGTTAACCTCCACTAAGCTGTTGGTACATTACGATCCAGCCCTGCCTCTGTATCTAGCTAGTGACGCCTCACCAGTTGGACTGGGAGCAGTCCTTTCTCATTCTGTCCAAGGGGATGAGAAGCCAATCGCTTACGCCTCACGATCACTGACTTCCGCGGAGCGGAACTATCCCCAAATCGAGAAAGAGGCATTGGCGATAGTTTTCGGGATTGGGAAGTTTCGTGACTATCTACTTGGTCGATCCTTCGTCCTCGTAACTGATCATCAGCCTTTAGCAGCTATCTTCTCAGAGACACGCCCTGTACCAGCCACTGCTGCCGCAAGATTGCAACGCTGGGCATTGCTATTGGCCTCTTACCAATACAAGATAATCTACAAACGAGGATGTTCCAACGCAAATGCCGACGCCTTAAGTAGATTACCATTGCCACAGGACGACAGAGACGTTCCTCTTCCTAGTGAATATGTTTTCCTGATGGATATCGTTAATCAAGGGCCCGTCAACACAGCTGACATGGCGTTAGCTACCACACAGGATTCAGAGTTGCAGACAATTTGCTCCTACTGCTTAACATCCTGGCCCATTTCAGTTGAGCAAGTATTGCTTCCCTTCTACAGACGCCGTCACGACATTTCCATGCTGCAAGGAATTATCCTCGTTGGAAATCGCGTTATTGTACCCACGATCCTTCGCGCTAGAGTACTCCAGGACATACACAGTTCCCATCAGGGTATCTCGAAAATGAAACAGCTAGCGCGCACCAAAGTATGGTGGCCGAACATAGACAATGATATCGAAACTCAAGTAAAACGTTGTCAAACATGTCAAAGTAACGCGCCAACACCACCTAGGCAATACACACCTTGGCCGAAGATTACAGTACCATGGTCTCAGGTACACATAGACTTTGCTGGCCCCATTCAAGGGAAGTACCTTCTCATCATGGTTGACTCTGCTTCAAAATGGATCGAAGTTGATGTGACAAACACCACCTCCACCGCTGTTGTCATCAAATGTCTAAGAGCTCACATGGCTCGTTTTGGCCTCCTAAAGACACTGATCTCAGACAACGCGACCTGCTTTACCCGGGCCACTCTCGCACCGCGCTTCCCGCGATCCTTCCTCGTTACCCGGGCCACTCTCGCACCGCGCTTCCCGCGATCCTTCCTCGTTACCCGGGCCACTCTCGCACCGCGCTTCCCGCGATCCTTTCTCGTTACCCGGGCCACTCTCGCACCGCGCTTCCCGCGATCCTTCCTCGTTACCCGGGCCACTCTCGCACCGCGCTTCCCGCGATCCTTCCTCCGTTACCCGGGCCACTCTCGCACCGCGCTTCCCGCGATCCTTTCTCGTTACCCGGGCCACTCTCGAACCGCGCTTCCCGCGATCCTTTCTCGTTACCCGGGCCACTCTCGCACCGCACTTCCCGCGATCCTTCCTCGTTACCCGGGCCACTCTCGCACCGCGCATCCCGCGATCCTTCCTCGTTACCCGGGCCACTCTCGCACCGCGCTTCCCGCGATCCTTCCTCGTTACCCGGGCCACTCTCGCACAAGCGCGCGAAGGTCCGTCCTGCTCCCGGGCCCGGTCTTAGCCGCGGCCGGTTACCGTAGCGGACGCCCCTGCCTCACTGGAGCCTCCGCCTGCTCGCCTTCTCCCCGTCCTTCTCATTCCGGACCCAGCCACGCCGGACGCATTCTCTTCCATGAAGATCATGGCCCTCAAATCCTTGGTTCAGTCGCTCGCTGGCGACCTCCGCGAACTCAAAAAATGGCAAGTGGAAACTTACTTATTACCCCTACGGACTCGGCCCAGGCGGAAGATCTCCTGGCGGCTACCTCTCATGGCGATCTCCGTTTCCACGCTAAACGCGTCCAAGACGTATACGTGTTCTATTTTTAAAATGATGCACATGTTTAAGGATAACATACTTTACTTAGGGAATTTTGGTGAAAAAAACTAAGATAAGAAATGTTTTCAAATAATTCATGTTTTATAATCACTTCTTCAAAAATGAAAATTTGAATATCTGTTACTTCAAACAATTAATTTTCTACACTTATCTCTTATTTTTCGCGTTTTTGTCTACGAGGACAGTTTTTATTAATCAATATACATTGGGCTTCGTGTTTTTCCCACTACTTAAGAAGTGTCTCAGAGCATAAATGAGTCAAAGACCATATTCCCTTAGTTCCCGCTTGTATCGGTCAACAGAAAACTAAACTTGTAAACTCATCAATATTCTAACCTGATTTCATGATTAAATTATCTAGTTATTGTTCACGTAAGAACTTACTAAGCGTGTGTTTTAGCGTAAATTTGAACTTGTTTAAATTCCACTTGGTAAAGTAACGTGTATTTGTTAATTCTAGGTGACGCCACACTTTAAAAATTATGGTACCTAAATAGTGTTGTAGTTTTGTAAAATTTATTATGCACTATTTGTACACCATGACCGGGTGTTGAAATGGTATGAAAATTAACACATTACCTAAAATGAATGGTGTAAAAAAGGATTCAATAAACATCATTCGATAAAAATAGGGGTTTGAATTGGTGTATATAAAGGCTCGAAATGTGGGTAAATGTGGACTTGAAGTGGGGTAAACATTAATTTGAAATGGGTAAATGGGGGCTTGAAATATGGTAATTAGGGCTTTGAAATGGTGCAAATGGGAACTTTCAAAGGAGTAAATAGAGGTTTGAAACGGTGGTAAATAGGGGCTTGAAATGAGGTAAATAAAGACTAGAAATGGGATAAATAGGACCTTGAAATGGTGTAAATATGGGTTTGTTTTACAAATCAAAATTTTTGGTAATTAAAGAAAAATTAAATATTTAACACCTATTCCCTCCATTTGGTTGAGTAATTTGACATGCTTGACATTTCCTACCTTTAACACGATTAAACTTAGAAGTGATATTAGAAGTTCGGCACATTGTCTTAAAAAGCACTATAAATGTTGCATAAAAGCTTAATTTTGCAATAATATTTGTAAATAGCGTGAATTGAATATCAAGGTTGGCAAAAATGCGGATTTTTCTGGAAAATATCACTGGTATGGTTTTTTGTTGGTTTAAACCGGATTTTATTGGGGATTTTTTTAATAAAAGAAGAAAATTATTATCTTGTGCATAGATTTGGCACAATTCTTTAACTTTTATTGCGACAGTTCACTTCTTCTAGGCCGTCTGATTGAGAATCATTTTGAATGCACATATCATAAAATATAATCGAATGTAGGACATAATCCCCTGGCAAATGCAACAAAATCCCCCGGACAATGTCCCCTTCAGAGTAAAAAAAGACATACTCCTCTGGAATATGCGACAAAATCCGGACCCCAATGCACGGTATAAAATCGATTTGAAGGTTTATAAGGAAAAAAAACATAAAAACATGTTTTATAATAGAATAATTAGCACTCAACTTTTTCATCAATAAAACGAAAATTATTACAGATGCTACAATTTGCAAGGATTTTACTAACCCAATCAAATTTAGTTTCTGATTAAACTAAACCACGGAGAGTTCCAAAATAATATTGAACAAGTTGGGAAACCGAAATAACATTTTCAGTAAAAAAATACATTTTAAACAGAGGTCAATAAGCCTATGAGAAAACCCGGAAATAAATATCATAAATTTGACGATACACTACCAAGTGCATTTGTAAAGTTTAAAGTGTCAAATCTTTTACTACATAACCACAATTATCCCTTTAAAGGACATAATATCTATCACTTAAATTTGTGTTTAACATTCGGCTCACTCTATACTGTTAAGACCTCCTAAAAATGACACGAAAGGGGGCCAATTTGGTATCTTAATTCATAGAACAAATCGTAACAACACTTAATTAAATAAAGTGGAGTCTAAATTTACGTTTACACTATATAACGTGGAATTTGGGGTGGCGTAGCGGTTAGCGCTTTCGCCTCGCAGCAGGAGGATCCCGGGTTCGATCCCGGATTGTGACACCGGGTGAAATTCTTGGAGCAAATCCTTCTGCGTTTGCAAGTTCTCTCCCCACTTGTTAAAAGGAGTTTTCCTCCGCGGTCTAACCCGGTTTCTTCTTTCCATCAAAACTTGCAGAGGTTAACGGTAATAGTTAGTATAGGGCGCTGTGGGTTAGCTGTGGCATAGGGGCTAGCCACCACCCTCCTATGCATAGTAAAAGGACCCACCTGTAAATAAGCCACATGATTAGTGTGAAAATCCGTTCATGGACAAAAGCTTAGATTATTAATATATAAATGCAGTAAAGCTGAATTAAAAAGTAAAAACCAAATTTGAAGTATTAAAATCAAAAGATGGTACAGGAATATTGAGATGAGACAGAGCTTTATAGCTACACAGCTACTAAAAGAATCGTAATGCCGAAACATATTTAAAATATTTTCATTTAGAATTCTGCAAAAAGAAATTGTTATCGTTTTGTAAGAGATCTTTTCATCGTACTCGCTTTATATGAACTTTGATACGCTTATGGTGTTCGATTCAGATGCAATCGTCATTACTCGTTCTATATAAACTTTGATATGCGTATAGTGTTTGGATTCAGATGCAATCTTCATTACTCGTTCTATATAAACTTTAATATGCGTCTAGTGTTTCAATTCAGATGCAATCTTCATTTCTCGTTCTATATTAACTTTGATATGCGTATAGTGTTTCAATTCAGATGCAATCTTCATTACTCGTTCCATATAAACTCTCACTTGTGTCACTTCAAAGAAAGACGTTTATCTTAAATAATTAAATAAATATAACTGATATTAATTATTTTATTCGTCAGTATTTTATATTAACTATAGATAAGTCGATTTAAGAAACTTTATTCCTAAAATAGTTTTAAACATAGCTATTGTTAACGTTTCACTTCTAGCGAACACCTATTTCAGAACTTTTGTAAATTTAGGGTATATATGGCGATTGATTCACGCCAAGGGATAAGAAAATGCGCAATTGCGTGAACCTTTGGTGGAAGCCCAGCATGTCAAAATAATAGTAATCCTGTATTTAGAGGATCTCGAACTTTTTAGCCCAGAAGAGCTTATTTTTGGAATAATTCAAGATATCGCTATTTTTGAAATTTAAAATACTCGAGCCGAACGTGAAACTAACGTAGAAATGATAGGTTATCTTAAAAATCACCACAAATACCCTGGACCGTTAACGCTTGTTAAAAAGCAGTTCCCAGAGGTCGAATCAGACAATGACCTCAATCCTTACGCGATTATCGCGGCTATTGTAGCGATATTAGAAATTTTCGAGGATATAAGAAGAATATTAAAACTGCTAACGCACTCAAAGTCTTCCTGTTATCTAAATGACCTATTGGAATGCTTCTATTACTTGGCGTGCATTTATTATTTCGCCACGTTGAAACACAAAGTCGGGAAAGGGTAAGATTACAATTTTTATTTCTAGGGTAAATTTAACCTGAAATGAAATTCTCCATCGATTTTATCATTCATTATAGGCTGTATTATGCCTTATATCATTACGAAAATTCGTGGTTTGGAACCCAGAAAGATATGCAAATTGCGAGACGGAGTAATGTTAGAGAGCAATGCATTGATAAATACGGATATTTTAAGTTGTTGTCTAGGGGTATTGATGTGAAAATACAAGGGGGGGGGGGTAAAATTTCCTTCCATATTGCTTTTTGGCGCCTGCGCTTTAGTCTCTTTGTATCATGAGTGCGCGCCGAGACTGATGGCTTGTACGTCCCGATCCCGAGGGTTGGTAACTTTGGTAAGCCCCTTTTTTACGTTGAAAAGGTCTATTATCCCCCATTCAATCAAATCTATGTATATGTAAAAAGGCTAAGTGGGTGTAGTTATACGTCTTTGGTCCCATTGAACAAATTCCCATTCGACAGAAGGGGTTTTTTGTGGTGTCCCATTCGACGGAACTAAGCCAAAAGGTGCGCTTTTATTTATAATTTAGTCCCATTGGACCGATATTCTATTGAACGTACTGTGTGGTTTTGCATTAAATATAATTTTAATTTCACAACTTATTTTTGTTGCAATAAATGTGAGTTGAAAATTTATTACTGCACTTATTTTAACTACGTTTTACTTACGGGGAACCTAACTAACCAAATCAAACCTAACCTAAAATAACAGTAATGTTTTGGAAAAGGCAATTTATTTGAGAAGTCAATGAAGCTAAACATCAATATTTTGGAAAAGGCGTAATATTGTTAAATGATTTATAAAATATTCCTAACCTAACCTAACCAAACCAAACCTAATCTAACATAACAGAACAGTAATGTTTTGGAAAAGGCAAATTATTTGAGAAGTCAATGAAGCTAAACATCAATATTTTGGAAAAGGCGTAACATTGTTAAATGAATTTTAAAATATTACTAACCTAAACAAACCAAACCACACCACACCTAACCTAAACAAACCAAACCAAACCTAACCTAAACAAACCAAACCAAACCTAACCTAAACAAACCAAACCAAACCTAACCTAAACAAACCAAACCAAACAAACCTAACCGAACCGAACCGAACCTACCCGAAACCAAGATATTAAAATTTTAATTTAAAACTTAGAGACCTTGATGGAACTACCATTAAGACTATACTTCATTTTAAGCACAATTTGTTTATTAATTCTAAATTTCTCTTGCCTTTAAAGGAATGAAGGTGATCGTTTTAATTAGTATCACGAAACATTTACTTTTAATATTATTAACATACCTTTCGGAGATTCGAACCAACAACCTATCGCTTCGAAGTCCAACACCGTATCCACTACACCACCGAATCGCTGACGGCTATAGTGTTTCAAGTTATATATGATGTATTTTTTAGGGGCATATTCCGACGATAGGGATTTCGGTCCATCGGGAATATAGCCATTCGGCTAGAAATCTAAAATCATTGCGGGATATTCGGTCGAATGGGATTTCGGTCCATTGAGAATTCGGTTGAAAGGGAACATACCGTTATACGCGAGGGCAAAGCTATAAATCTTGTAAGATAAGATGGTAATCTGTTCACAATTATGACATTGTCTGACGCATCGATACCCCTAGTTACCGAGTCTGCAAATTACCCCATAAATATATCATGAATTTCAATGTATTAGAGATGGGAGAACGGGTCTAACCAGTCAACAGATCCGTATCATAAACCACGAACTAGCTCCAAATAAAATCGTTAAAATTGTTGCTTATGCCGGAACCGGTAAAACACCGACTTTAGTCGAATACACCAAAAACGTCCGGGGCTAAAATTCTTGAACATTGTTTTCATTAGGTACTTAACGTTTATCACGAATTACCAATTTAGTTGTTGCTTATCATAACGAGGTTCATTGTCATTATCGTAGGTCAGTTTGCGATCAACAATAACGATTTTCCCTCCTAATGTCGAATGTCGTACGGTGCATTCATTGGCTTATCGCGCAATTGACGTCGAGAACGTTGATATTTGAGATTGGTTCAATGAATCCCAAAGGTTTGGCGAAATTAGATTTGAAAGGTCCTAAACATGGCAAAGGACTAAATCCTAATGCCGTTGAATTAGATCGCTATAGAGGAGCTGTTCTGACAACCTTCGAAACCTTTATTAATTCGGCTGATGAAAGACTCACCATTAAACTCGCTCCCAGTTCTTACGATGAAAAAAATAAGGAAATTGGTTTTCACGACGAGGATCTTTTGGTAATTCGTTTTACACGGTGTTTCGAAAAGCTCAATTAAAGGACTGAAGTACATACATACAGTGAGATTAGTTCTACGGGAAATCAATTTTGAGTCGAACATGTTCTGTACTTCTATAACATTTTGCCCTACCGCCCTTGCACAAGTGACGATGACGTCACGGAGAGGTATTACACTGGGCGTATCTATCTGTGTGTCTGTCACCGCGTTGGCAGTTGTCAAATCCGAGCAAACTTGTCCGCAGAAAGCAATATTAGCTTATACTCATTTATCATCGTTAGGATTAAGAAGTAGGCGGCGATAGGCTAGGGTTACGAGAAAGTCTAGCCTCCCAATGGCAGTGCTTCGGGTTTTCGTATCATTTATCGTGAATCAATCGCCTTATATACCCTAAATTCCAAATATTGTTGAAGAGGCATTCGCTTGAATTCAAACGTCAACAATAGATATGTTTCTTAAAACAATTTAACTAGAATTATGTAAATTAATGAAAATTAAAATAATTAATACCCTTTATATTTATATAATTATTTATTTAAGAAAAACCTCTTAATTGCGTCTCGACTAGGATAGGTTTATTAAATTGGTTTTCCAACTAGTTTTAATGGATCATCCGTAAAACACAAACACAAATCGCATCTTTTTATAGGCGGTGTCCCCATTGTGACAAAATCGGCTGGTCATAGAAGTGTAGAACATTTTAGACTCAAAATCGACTCGAGTAAATCACCATGTACTTCGGCCCTACCACCCTTAATGGATCACCGAGTATTAAGTAAGGGGGCTTTTCAGGCTATGGTTGACGACGCTACAACTATATGGAAACGTATGATTGACCCGAATGACTTTGAGGTCAAAATGATGCACGATGGATATTTGAAACTTCATCAATTGCGGAAACCAATTTACCAGGGTTACGATTGTATTTTGATCGACGAAGCCCAAGATTGTAATGTTAAGCATAATTTTGAATCAAAAAGTCCCTAAAAGCTTTGTGTGCGACCCCAATCAACAAATTTACGCTTTTCGTGGCGCCGTAAATGCTTTGGAAAGCATAGAACATACCCACGTTTATTATCTTTCGCAAATAGGTCTTTTCCTACTTGAATATTGAACCCCCAATAAGTAATACATTGTTACAGTCGTTTCGATTTGGTCCCGAAATTGCCTCATCGCAAATGCGATTTTATTTGAAGCTAAAAAAAGAGCGCGTAGCCAAACTTTAGTCGGAGGAAAGCAAAAAGGTGGGTTTGGTTTTTTGAAGTTTGAAGTTGATGGGCTGATCTGATCACGCTTCGCTTAATCCGCGTACACTAGTTAGACATAATTACGTAATCATATTGTAATATTCGTAATTCTTGTAATACTGATGTAATCTCAGCTCACACGTACACTGTTAATAAAAAAGGGACATGATTGAACCATTTGAGGTTCAAAGTCATGCAACCCAGGGCCAACCATTTATGGTTTGAATACGAACCCTTTAAAATGGTTCAATATTGAACCTTTAAAAATGGTTCAATATTGAACCTCTAAAAATGGTTCAATGTTGAACCTTTAAAAATGGTTCAATATTGAACTTTAAAAATGGTTCAATATTGAACCTCTAAAAATGGTTCAATGTTGAACCTTTAAAAATGGTTCAATATTGAACTTTTAAAAATGGTTCAATATTGAACCTTTAAAAATGGTTCATATTAATACCATTCAAAGGTTCAAACAAGTACTTTTGAAAGGTTCGAACGAATACTTTTGTAAGGTTCGAACGAATACTTTTGTAAGGTTCGAACGAGTACCTTTGTAAGGTTCGAACGAGTACCTTTGTAAGGTTCGAACGAGTACCTTTGTAAGGTTCGAACGAGTACCTTTGTAAGGTTCGAACGAGTACCTTTGTAAGGTTCGAACGACTACCTTTGTAAGGTTCGAACGACTACCTTTGTAAGGTTCGAACGACTACCTTTGTAAGGTTCGAACGACTACCTTTGTAAGGTTCGAACGACTACCTTTGTAAGGTTCGAACGACTACCTTTAAGAGTGTCACGTAACACCTTTAAGAGTGTCGCGTAACACCTTTAAGAATGGGAGATTTTTTGGTGGGATAGTAGTAGAAATCCTAGTATTTTTCCTAGACTTTTCATGAGGCATAACTCAAATATCGAGTGTGGTTTTACTGTTTAATAAAATTTTGATTATCCTCAGTATTATTAGCAATTGGTGCTATATTCATAGCAGGGTTCCATTTTGAGAGAACTTCCTCCCCTTTAGGGAGGAAAGTTCTCACATGCAGAACTATACCTCTTTAAGCGAGGGTTGTTGCATATAAAGTCATTTTAACGGGTTTATAAACTTCTGAAAAAGGCAGAAAGTTTTTGATTTGTACAAATGCATAGGGTATTAAATTAGTTTTGGAGGCTATAATATTCAAGCAGTAGATGTAGACGTTCTTGTTAAATTTAATAATCTCTTTTCACTAAGAGTTTTTCGAGCACCAGAAACGCGTTTAATCTAATTTGCACTACAGATTTTACAAAAAAAATCCATTTAGTACTCTAATTTTTCTCAAAATAATGATAAAACATGTCACAAAAGCAAGTGCCCCACTTTGGCTTCAATAGCTGGCCCTACTGTGAGGCCAATACCTAACCTAGTCTCGTTTTTTAAGAGTATCGCCTAACACTATTAAGAGTGTCGCTTAACACCTGTAAGAGCATAGTTTTATGAAGGTACAACACCGCCAGATTACCAATTTCTTTGTTAGTTTTATTTAAAGGATAAAACTGTTTTCTTTCATGAATATCATCTTTAAAAAAAGTTTAACAATTACGTTTTTCAATAATTTTTATACTGTTTGTATTGACTTTAATATTAAAACATTAATGAAAATGAAAGGCCTTATTTAAGAAACCCGCAGTATTATAATTTTTCATGTTTAATTTCAAACGGTGTTTTAATAGTGTTATTTTACACCGAATTTACACTTTTACTTGGCCCCTAAAAAATCAAGGTAGTAAAACTCTCTTTCGGGTGTTTTTACGGTGTTTACACCGTTTTAACACGTTTTTAACACTTTCATTTCTTAGAGTGTTGAAAGGTTCGTCATCTTGTTTATTGCGAACCCCAATTAGTTGAATACAATGAACACAACCACTTTCTCAAATGTAGGCACTATTTTGTGACCCTTTCTGCTTTGAATGTGTAAACATTTATTTCCGACAAGCGGTTTTCAATGGGCGACATATTGAGGGAATTGCTTGGGCATTGAATTTCTAGATGTTCTCTCCGAAATGCGCGGTTTTCAACCAAACGTTCATGCAGACTTATGTTGAAACTGACATCAAGAATTGAAGAATCGCTACTAATCTAGATGGAAATCTCTTTCCACCCTCTGGCCTTTGCGAACCATAGTGGAACAGAATGTCGCACCGGTGGCCACATCTTCACCAAAGGCAGATTTGAAGTATCATTCTACAATTGTTGACTTATACATTTGTGTAATATTAAAGGGTATATGAATATGGCTCAATGCATTGATTCCGTGGTGGTCGTGTATTCAGAACATTACAGTTAACATCACTGCCCCTTTACTGGAATGTCATTCGGTTATTTGGACGAGCTATGTTCAACTGTTCACTTTCTCTTTAAAATCATCCCTAATGATTCAAAACCCCTTATTTAGCATTTGGAAATGGGAAGTGGCGATTTAAAAAAAAACACTTTGTAAAAAATATATTCAAACAATAATATAAGATAGGTTTTTTATCAATTGTATCAGATCAATAATTTGCGGCTTATTGTTAAAACAAGACGTCGCGGGAGAGAAAGTTTTTAATTGCGTCGACTGTACCATCCTTTCTGCAAATGCTAGTTTCGCGAACGACATTCTTATCACGCCTTTCAATCAAAGTAGCAGGGTGCAAGAGAGAATAAACCGAGAGAAATGAAATGCATCAAAAACTGTAGTCTTGTGACCAAACTAGAAAACCAAAACTGTCAATAGAGTAGTATCACTCCATGTTAACTTCCCACAAGCTCTAATAAAGGCAGTGAGCCGAAATACTCTATAGAAAATGATTCGTGCTAATAATGTTGCAAAATCTTATAAACAAGCCAGTTTCCGACTCCTCAAAACCAAAAACCTACCTTTTCAACCCAAAATGATTTCGTCCATTGAATTTCTTGTGCATTTTGAGCTAAAAGGTTCTGAAACAAAATACTTAGAAATAGGCTACTTTCAGCTTGACAGCGCTAAATATACCGCTTAGTAAAATTTAAAGAACAGTAGTATCGTACATTTACTTACTATTAAAAAACACCGCTATATGCACTTAAAAACGGTGACATAATGCGACCTCAAATGTACACATTATTTAGTGGTTATAAGAGCATACATTTTAAAAATATATTTCAAATTTGTAAGCCCCTCAAATTCAAAACTCGTTACGTTAAATTTGAGATATGTATTATTATTCCCCTTCAAACGTGCTAAAAAATCTCCGTCACAAAAATATTACGAGCCGCAACCTGAGGCGCCCGTAATGGTTTATCATTAAACGTTTAAAATTGTGATAAAGCACCTTCAATTTTTTTAATTTGAACCCAAATAAAAATTAACATTTAGTGTTATGGCATTGAACCTTGTGAGGTTTCTCACTGAACCTTCCCTGATTTAGCATAGAACCTTCCCTGATTTAGCATAGAACCTTTTATTTAAATTAAGTTTGCATGGTTTCTTACTCCACCTTCGATGGTTTAGATTTGAACCTTATATTTAAATGAACCTTGCTAGGTTTATACCTGAACCTTTCATGGTTTAGCATTGAACCATCCATGGTTTAGCATTGAACCTTTTATTTAGATTAACTTTGTATGGTTTCTTACTACACCTTCGATGGTTTAGAATTGAACCTTATATTTAAATGAACCATGCAAGGTTTATACCTGAACCTTCCATGGTTTATACTTGAACCTTCCATGGTTTAGTATTGAATATTTTTTCATTTGACCCATGTGAGGTTTGTCATTCAACCTTTCAAGATTTAGAATTGAACCTTTTATTCAAATGAACTTCGTAAGGTTTATCTCTGAACCTTGCATCGTGATAATTTGAACCTTAAAAGGTTTATATAGGAGCCTTTCATGCGGATGAACACTTTAAGGTACACCAGTGAACCATTGTTTTAGATTTTACCATTTTAATTTTTTTATAGCACCATTTGTGTCGATTGAACCCTCCATGGTTAAAAACCGAACCCCATCTGAACCTTTTCCAATAACAGTGTAGTCTTCGTGCAGTGTTCATACAAATAGGGAAATTCTGGAAAACTTAAATTTTGAGCCTCCTTCATACTGTTATTCCCTGAACGATCTTAAACAAAAAGCTTATTCTAGGAGAGCGATAGCTCTCTTAGATAAGACTTCATACCGACTTTAATGTATAAGGATGGTTTTTTGATTGGTTATAACTTTTTTTGTATCGTATTAACTGCTTTGAAAAAATTCCACAGAACTACAATTCGGGCCCTAAATATGTGGTTAAAATTTCAAAAAGATCCATCCATTACTTTTTCTTATAAAAAATAAAGTTGCTAAGGGTGGTTTTCATTTCCATAAAAATAATCATAGATTTTGACGAAAACCTCAAAATTTTCCCATAGAAATAACATGGGAAAATATTTTACAGATAGCCATCTTGTTGTAGCCGTCATGATATAACTATACGTTTGTTTGATTTGAAAACGGTTTTAAACGAAAGCCTCATATTTAGTATTTGTGCTTTCCAGCTTTCATTGATTAATTTTAAGTTTAAGTATGTTTAATTTTAAGTTTTCAAAATTACCCCAATCTGCGTTATTTAAGCATGGATAGACTGATTTACTAGTAATTATCAGCGCGACCAATATTGGCCTTTTTTTACGTATAGTTGCGTCATATTAATCCGATTGTTTTTTCTTAATGCCTTTTGGTTGAAACGGCCTATCGGTAGTGAGAAAAGACTGCTTTAATATTGTCGCCGTGACAATATTACCAAGTTTGTGGCGGCCGCCATTTTTTTAAGGGGAAAAAATTTGAGAGTGGGTCCTTTTCCGTTGTCATTTTCATATTTTTTGAGGATTTGCTGATGGATGGATTTTAAATATAATATAAAGTAGGTTTCAAGCTTTAATATAAGCCTAATTTCATAATTTTCCACCTTTTTATTGTCCCACAATCTATTCCTAAACTTGCCACTTTTTTTAAGGCGGTGAAACCCGTGAAATTGCGCTAAGCCTTGGTCGCTTCAGCGCCGAAAACAGCTGTAGTCAGACATGTTATTTACTAAAAATGTATGGGGTCAGTGTGTTGTTTTTGCCTTTTAATGCTTCTAATCGTGATGCGTGTCGAGGTTTACGAATCCAATGTGTGTTGCGAAATGAAAATCAAGGGTGGATATTATATGATCTATGCTTTAAAAGGAATTTGACAGCGCCAGTTAAGCAAAATGGTATTAGGCCTTGCCAAAAGTGACTGAGCTAAGGCTATAGCTATGATATAAGAAATTGACCCTCGGATATCCTGTGACTTGGAGATGGTTATAAAGTTACTAACCCTCGATTTTGGAGGTAGATACTGTCTAGTGACACTTAAAGTAACGATTTAATCTTATAAACAGACTACCATCATAAGCCTATATCGTAAATTAAACGATGTTGATATCAAAGCTTACTTGAAATACCAATACCAGTTTTTTTAACTCAATGAATCTTAAATATCAACATCAAAAATTATCTACTGAAAGAGATAACTACTTATATTACATTCAAATTTCTCGCAACATTTCAAATTAACGGATAGAAATGTGCAAATGAAGTTCAAGCCGATTAATTGGGCAAATTGCTATATTGGTCACCGTTACCGATCACAGATAGATTTGCGCCCTTCAGTAGTGTTTATTATGCTTGTGAAATGGTAAGCGAAATCTGTGATTAAAGTTTAAAATAGACATGAGCAAAAACGGCTTTATTCATATCAACCCGATTACCGAATATCTAAATTTGACTAAAATTAACAAAATATTCTATTCATGGTTAAAAATCTTGTTTGAAGCAGCAAGACATCTAATCCTTATTTACCTTCTTTTGAAACAAAAATAATAGGTTGATACCTCTTTCAGTAGATGATTCATTGATATTTCAGTTTCATTGAGTTTGAAAAAAATTAGTTCCACCATTGGTTGATTTTCAATATTGACCAATCGATAATCACAAATTTTAATAACTAAATTAATAAAACCGGTTCAAAACCATATTAGTTTTGAAACGATTAAATTTTAATTTTAAACATATATACTAGTTAATTCCTCGTAGGTAATTAGTTAATTGTCTTAGTCAAATTAATGCTGAATACAAAAAGTAAATAATAAATTAACTTCTAAAATTTAAATGTAAAGTGTGTGCATTATTTCCCAATTAATAAAAGATATCCACCTATTTTCATTCAAATTAATACCCTTGTGCCCTGGTCATACGAGGGCGAGCAAGCATATTTACAAAGGAAAGTTATTTTTGGCCTGGGGGGCCAAAGGAAGGACGAAAATTAGTTCAAGGGTGTGAGTATACTGCAGTGTAACTATGGAAAATGAAACAGAAGAGTGAAAGTTGGAGTATAGATGATAAACTATTGAAAGGGCGACTTAGTACCTATTGAGTCAATTCCGTTGGACACTGACGCGAAGAAGACTGCTTCAATAAAAAAAAAACATTTGAGAGAAAAATACCCTAAAAAAGGTAAACTAAGTTCTCGTATTGAGTCTAGCTATTTCACGGAAAGTGTTACAAGTAACTGTTCAACCCCCCTTTCCCTCCTAACTCACATTGGAACCCGTCCGTTTGAAGAGACAAACCAAAATGAAACTCGGAAGATGCCTATTTTTGAACTGTACTCTGAATCTGTTTGAATTTTCTGCATGGGCTATTCTATAGATCTCTAAGATCTACAAAATAAATAGATAAATAGAGGAGTTTATTCCTGAACGTCCTGTAAATCAAATCGATTCAGGCTATAGTATGCCTACAATTTTCTCTTATAGTACTTTTATTTCACCTAGGGATTGTTATGTAAGAATAGCCTGAGTTAGAACGTGTGTTATTCGTTTTGTTTGTTTTTCAATACATTTTGAGATTACCTTCAATTCAAAAAGTGGGTAGCCCTTAAAAGGGCTGTTGTTTGATCAGTTTTATTCATCGTGATCAGGATCAAAAATTATTGAGACAATTACTCAATTAGTATTTCGTCTACTTTGGACGAGCTCTTCTACCTAAACGGAATTCTGGTTGTGCGATATCTGGTTGGTTATATTTTGTAGTAGGGCTCGAACCCTTATCCGAGTTGGTACGAGACCGCTTCCGTTGTTCGAAAACTTCTTCGCGTTTCCTCTTTTTCTCAGCTTTTACTTCATCTTGCTGCTTCTTTTCCTCAATCGCGTGTGTAATATAAGATGGTTCGCGTATTTCCATATTACGAGGCACACGTGGGTCGATGATTTCTGGAAGCAAACAATGGAAGTAAAACCGTTCCAGGAACGGAAGCATGTTTTCTCTCCAAAACCTTTTTTTTCGGTGATATTGAGCTGCCTTTGTACTTGGTAATAGTACTTGTGCGTATTTTTGAGGAAGATGCTGTTATTTTTTTGTGTGCAGTAAAAACTTTTTACGCGTTCCGTTGCTTCTAAAGGAGTCATACTTTCTATACTCTTCGGGCATTTCACTTCTATCAAGCCATCTTCGTCAATTAGACCGTCAGGAGAAGCGGCGAGATAAAAGTGTTCCAGGCTAACAAAGATACCGCATTTTGTAACTGTGGTTCCTGCCATCCTTTGGTAATCCGCGATTGCGACCTCTTCATTTGTTTTGCCGTATTGCATCGCCGGAGTATTCACGGGGGGGGGGGGGTATAGAGCAGTCGCTTGACCAATGTCTTGCATCCCGTGGTTTTCTTGCGTTTGCAAATTTCGCCAAAGTTGGAAGCGGTCAGGCGATTTCTTCTCTCTCGCATCCATCGGACATTCGATGCTTGGCCGCGAGTCTCGCTTTCAACCTCCATTTGAATTTCGCGGTTGACTGTAAGATTTTGGATAGTCTCCGATTTTCGCGATTCGTACTCTTCCAAATTCATGTCCGGTTGTTGGCAACTGGATACGTAGTCCGCTTGACCAGCCTCTAAATCTCGGGAAATGTCATTTTTGGGTTTATACCTTTTTTCCCCGTTTTTGGCCTTCTCAACAAATTTCCTATAGCTTGCCGATTCCTTTTGTTTCTTAGCGATTTGCTTCTTCAGAAACTTATTTGGACTTATTGTTGTAATCTTTTTCCAGGTTCGGTGGTACCACGATCTACCCAAATGCTGGCAAAGACCCGCCGCGTAACACCTTCGCTGAAAAGAAGCTTTTTTGCCACGATTTATTTGCTTTCCGCCAGTGAATTTAGCTTCTAGAGACATGTAATTTTCCGCCGCGTTACTTGTGTCATTTTTTATCAAGCGATGAGCTTTCGCGGCTAAATTATTTATGGCGGACATAATTTTGAAGAACAAATCTCTGGGAATGGTATGAGATTTGTCAATTCCCTGGATTCTTTTGCAAAAATACGTTCTGCAATGCGCATGATTTCCAAATTTTGGAATTTCTTACCTCTCCTAGTTTTTCTTCCGATTTGCTAAATGTTCTCTTGGACATAACAGGAACTCCGATGACAGAAAAAAGTTCATCTAAATTGGCGTGACCACCTCCGATGCTCACTGCACCCCATACTGCTGCATCGTTAATAGTTAAATTTTTCCTGGAATCTTGCAAATTTAGAGGAACGGGGTCGGTAGTGATGACCTGAGTTTGGTGAAAATAAGGGCATTCGAAAGTATACGTCGAATAAAAACCTTGAATTTTTTCGTGGCTAAATTTAAATGAACCGCTCGTATTTCTTGGGCACTTATGACGCTCCAAACTTCGTACTTGATTGATAAAATGCCTAATGTCAACCACCCTTCTTCCTTCGAGCTTTTGGGCATTCGAGTCTTGGCTCGGATGTGAAGGTCCATATTCTACTACCAAATTGGGTAGATTTTCATCAACCGAGAATCCAGCCTCTATTATAGAAAAATCCACATTGTCGAGTGGTGGTGGTATTCTTGATGCATTATCTCTTTTATTCTCCGCAGAGATACTAGCGCTAATATTTGGGGACGAATGTTTACTTGGAGGGCTAGAAGTTGGTAGGCTTTCTCGAAAAGACAAGAAACCGGAGTCTGATTGCCCAAAATCTTCAACTGATATAGCCACATCCGAATCTTCTAGACGCGACTCATTTATTGACGAGATATTGCGGTCTTCACTCGATGCTATATTTAGAGATGTATCTACCGCTTTCACCTGAACTTTTCGATACCTTTTTTACGAGAGCGCACTTTAGACGGATGTGGTTTGGAATTCCTACCCATTTTCAAATCAAATCGAAGCGATTTAAATATTCAAAATTATCAAGAAAACTACGGATAATTGCACGTCCGATATGTAGGTCAGAGGCAGAAACTCTAAATACTGGCTTCCAAAAAAAGCTTTCAAAGCTTCCAAAAATAAAATTCTGGGTAGGGGGGTGAGAAAAATACATAAAAAGCTAGGACAGTGAGAAAGTCGGGGTCGGACATTATTTCAAACTTTATTCAAAATCCATACTACCGTTTTTAGTGGTTTCTCAGCTCTTTTGGTATATTTTCTGATTTCAGGAAACTTTTCAACCACTCGGTCGCTCCGTTGTTTACACGCGCGAAACGCCCCTCATTTCCTATTGTATTGGTTTTTGAAAAGGGCTCGAATCTTCCCTAAGTTCAATAACTATTTTGAAATTTTTAGACCGCCTTGGGCGCCGCGTGTAGCTGGAGCTTTCATACCTCTTTACTTTCATCGGCAAAGATAAGAAATCTAGTTCTTTTGTCAACGCGCCCGACTCTAAGACTCCCCTTTCTTATGTCAGTTAAAAAAGGCTATAAAATGGAAAGCATATGGACCCACTTTAACACCCATTTCGGACGACAAGTTACCATGTCGCCTACTTTAAAATGGGCAACTTTAATTTGACTCATTCTTGTCTCAACTAATATTCAGTATATACAAGGCTTCACCACTTATAAAGCCATTCGCATTGAATAGCGTTAGATCCTAGTATAGAGAAAGTTTACTTCTGGCATTGGGATCGTTTGTAGTAGGAAAGCTTCTATATTTCCCCTATAGCTCCTGCTGCAAAGGGGGCTCGAAAGGTCTCAACCCCCGTTTACTACAGCGCCATCGTTTGAAAAAGATTCGAACTTTACCTTGGTCGTCTTGGCCCTTAAACTTTCTAAAAACTCTCCTATGTAAAGTGTACGCGTCTTTTCCCTTTAACCACCAATCTAGTACTTGTTTCTTACTAATCCCCTTTAATTTTACTGCTAAATATAATTTTTCAGCACCCCCGAAACTGGCGGGGTGGGAAGGGTTAAAGTAGATACCTTCTAAAATTTTGGAGATTTTACGTACGCTGCCCATTTCGGAGACTCGGTTTTAATTTTTTTAGCTGCTGTCTTGACACTAACTTTGGGAGCTCTAGTTCTTTTGATTTTAATTTGTTTGGGTACTGTATACGAGGCTAGAGGGGAAAAACTAGAAAGTGGGTTTGTAAATGCGTAAAAACCTCTAGGTTTTGGGTCTTTGTTAGAGGAAGGCTTGACAAATTCTAAAGCTATATCTCTAATATTCGAGCCGGGTATTATTGCATCATTAACTATAATTTTCCCACTATCTGTCCACCTAAGCTTTTCAGGGGTAGTGGACATCTGATCAACGATACTTTGTACATGCTCTATATATTTAAGGGGGATATCGTCTAACCAAGCCAAGTTATAATAGTTGGATGTCGGTTGGGGGACCGTGGGTATAGGTGGCCTAGCGATATTATGTAAATTATTATATCTGTGTAGAGTCTGTTCGTATAAGCGCCATTTTGAGGATTCGTCTAAATCTTTACGAGTTAAAATGACATTCATTTCATTGTCCAATTCCGAAACTACTTGTTGTTGTGGGTGTGGGAACGGGTCGCTTTTAAAGGTACAGCTAGGGACAAGGACCATTTTCTGAGCGTACTGCATTTTTTACTGACTACCTCCTGTTATGGCTCCGATAATAGAGGAAACGAGAGGGAAAAGGAAAGAAAAGAAACTACCGCCCTCCTGAACTAATATATCACGTTTTGTTTTCCAAGATATTCTCTTATTAGCAATTTTTCTAAGTTTTGCTGAATGCCTAGCTAATCTAGCTTTTGGCTTTTATTTAATTTAACGTTACCGTGTAAAGTATTTTCAACACACTCTGCGATTGCGTCAATTAAGGGTTTCTTGGCGTTACGTAATAAGATTCTACGTTGTTTTCGAGGGGATTTGGCAATAACGGAGAGCAAATTTCTTTGCGACCGAACGGCATAAGGCATAGTGACTAAATGAAGAGATGGCTAAACACCCGTCTATTATTATAATTATTTGGGAATATAAACTTCAAAAGGGTTGTCGGGAAATATTCCAGTCCTAAGTCTATGATTCTCGGGGCATCTTTGGTGTAGATCGAATAATAAATATCCGAAAGGTAAACTAGTAGCGTCACGGTAGGCGTCGACAGCGAAACGCCATTTATCTGCAAACATTTGTCTAGCTATTATGGAACTTTGCAATTTGTCTCTAGGTGATTTCATAAGAATAAGATAATGAGGGTTCAAAGAAACATCTCTTGAGTCTTTGGATCGATGGAATACGTTTTGGACGATATAAATTACACTCAAGTTGCGATGATGCGTTCCCTTGGTAAAAAGAGACCCAACGTCTCCTTTGTTCTCGGTCATCAAGTCATCGATGATTAAAAGGCAAGGCTTACCGCCTGTATATTCTGATAAATCTGGCATACCTTGTTTGAAAACCACAAATTTTCTCAAACTTTCGAAAAAAGGTTGCCATTCACCGTAGAACCAATGTATTTCGCTTATATTAGGGGAAAACATGGCTTCCCTATTCTCTAATATTTTTAAAACTAATTGAGTTTTCCCGCTTTGAAACGGGCCTGCTATCACCATGTTAAAAGGATGGTAGAAAGGATACATGACCTTACCCTTTGACTTTCAACGAACGAATGAGATAAAGATTGTAAAGTGTTTGTATATATAGATGAGATCGACACGTAAAATGAACAATTGCAATTTCGAAAATACATGGGATATTTAAGGAAGCATTGACGAAAAAATTAGTTAATCACAGGACATTTCACCGAGACGAAAATGACTAATTGACAATATTGACCAAAAAAAAACTATGTGACTAGATTTTATATAATGACTAAATACATGCTGACTAGATAAATAAATACATATATAAATATCACCGGGACTGACTAGATAAATAAATATATATAAATAAATATCACCGGGACTGACTAGATAAATAAATAAATAAATAAAAAAGAAGAGAGACCCCTCACAGAAATAGATACTGTCGAATGAGCTCAAAAACGATAACCGTAAGGTAGCGTGCGGAAATCTTCAATTAACCTTACCTTATCCACCACAGTTCTATAAACCTTGGATGGTCGACACTCATAACAGTGTGATCAGCCTTTCGGGCGTATTTGCTTGGGGATTGGTACTGGATTGGTCCGCGGCGGTTCGTAAATGCCTATAAGCCCCATAAAACGATCCATGTTAACCAAATCTTGGTGGTATGGTTAAGTCGGAACCCCTTAACCTTCATCTCGACGGCTGTCGATCCAGTATCAGGGTTCACAACTCGGTATGCGTAGTTCTTACATCCACCACTCGCATATTCTTCGATGTAGGCCTGGGATCCGTACTTTTCAAGCTCATTGGTCATTTCACGAGGAAATTCCCAGTTTCGATTCGACGCCCTGGTGTGTAAACGTACAGTATCGAATCAGTGTCTGTATATAAAACAGACTCTCCCAAACGTTCTAAGTAGGAATAAAGCTTAATCCTAGCCATGTTTGATCAGTTTTATTCATCGTGATCAGGATCAAAAATTATTGAGACAATTACTCAATTAGTATTTCGTCTACTTTGGACGAGCTCTTCTACCTAAACGGAATTCTGGTTGTGCGATATCTGGTTGGTTATATTTGTAGTAGGGCTCGAACCCTTATCCGAGTTGGTACGAGACGCTTCCGTTGTTCGAAAACTTCTTCGCGTTTCTCTTTTCTCAGCTTTTACTTCATCTTGCTGCTTCTTTTCCTCAATCGCGTGTGTAATATAAGATGGTTCGCGTATTTCCATATTACGAGGCACACGTGGGTCGATGATTTCTGGAAGCAAACAATGGAAGTAAAACCGTTCCAGGAACGGAAGCATGGTTTTCTCTCCAAAACCTTTTTTTTCGGTGATATTGAGCTGCCTTTGTACTGGTAATAGTACTTGTGCGTATTTTTGAGGAAGATGCTGTTATTTTTTTGTGTGCAGTAAAAACTTTTTACGCGTTCCGTTGCTTCTAAAGGAGTCATACTTTCTATACTCTTCGGGCATTTCACTTCTATCAAGCCATCTTCGTCAATTAGACCGTCAGGAGAAGCGGCGAGATAAAAGTGTTCCAGGCTAACAAAGATACCGCATTTTGTAACTGTGGTTCCTGCCATCCTTTGGTAATCCGCGATTGCGACCTCTTCATTTGTTTTGCCGTATTGCATCGCCGGAGTATTCACGGGGGGGGGGGGTATAGAGCAGTCGCTTGACCAATGTCTTGCATCCCGTGGTTTTCTTGCGTTTGCAAATTTCGCCAAAGTTGGAAGCGGTCAGGCGATTTCTTCTCTCTCGCATCCATCGGACATTCGATGCTTGGCCGCGAGTCTCGCTTTCAACCTCCATTTGAATTTCGCGGTTGACTGTAAGATTTTGGATAGTCTCCGATTTTCGCGATTCGTACTCTTCCAAATTCATGTCCGGTTGTTGGCAACTGGATACGTAGTCCGCTTGACCAGCCTCTAAATCTCGGGAAATGTCATTTTTGGGTTTATACCTTTTTTCCCCGTTTTTGGCCTTCTCAACAAATTTCCTATAGCTTGCCGATTCCTTTGTTTCTTAGCGATTTGCTTCTTCAGAAACTTATTTGGACTTATTGTTGTAATCTTTTTCCAGGTTCGGTGGTACCACGATCTACCCAAATGCTGGCAAAGACCCGCCGCGTAACACCTTCGCTGAAAAGAAGCTTTTTTGCCACGATTTATTTGCTTTCCGCCAGTGAATTTAGCTTCTAGAGACATGTAATTTTCCGCCGCGTTACTTGTGTCATTTTTTATCAAGCGATGAGCTTTCGCGGCTAAATTATTTATGGCGGACATAATTTTGAAGAACAAATCTCTGGGAATGGTATGAGATTTGTCAATTCCCTGGATTCTTTTGCAAAAATACGTTCTGCAATGCGCATGATTTCCAAAAACGTGTTTTGGAATGTTCTTTAAATCTGTGACTAAATCCTGCACAGTGCCTTTGTTTTTAGTGGCGTGATATATCGCACCTTTAGCCCCTTTGGTCATTTGCCTTATTCTGCCCGGATTTAAAACTCTTTTATATTCAGCAGATGTCGCAGAATGCTTGTATAACTGTTTAGTTAGATTTTTAACCGCGTGATTGGTACATTCGATTTTGGAAACTTGCGGTCCGTAGAAAACGCTTTCCAAAATCTTCTTGTATACGGAGGAATCACCGTCACCAATAAACTCCCGGTATTGGATCCCGTGCTTAGTTTCACTATGTTTGAAACCGTCTACAAGAATGGCAGCTTCCATACTCGCGGACGGCCCATTCCAGTTCTTCAAGCACTTGTGGACTTTTGGAAGCTGATCCCTCCTCTCATAAAAATCGCCCATGGCGCAATATTTATTTCGCACTCCGATGAAGAGAATTTTCTTCGATCTTTTCCCTATGATAATAGCCACCCCCGAGTTTGCCGAATACCGGTGACCATGACTCCTGTGGGACCAGCCACCATCAATTATAACCGTTATAAACGGAACGCCCTGGTGAACATCCCAAGTCTCTTCCGCCAATCGTTTTTCTTCTTTTCCTGCAGATATCATCTCTTCGTATAAGATGCTTTCCCACTTCTAAAATAAGTAGAAATTAAACTTTGTTTAAAATTGGTAATTAAATTTACACGAAATTTATTTCACTTTAAAGGGCAACTAGAGTCGTTTCCCTAACCACCTTGCCCCCCCCCACTCTAATTTTGGAATTTCTTACCTCTCCTAGTTTTTCTTCCGATTTGCTAAATGTTCTCTTGGACATAACAGGAACTCCGATGACAGAAAAAAGTTCATCTAAATTGGCGTGACCACCTCCGATGCTCACTGTACCCATACTGCTGCATCGTTAATAGTTAAATTTTTCCTGGAATCTTGCAAATTTAGAGGAACGGGGTCGGTAGTGATGACCTGAGTTTGGTGAAAATAAGGGCATTCGAAAGTATACGTCGAATAAAAACCTTGAATTTTTTCGTGGCTAAATTTAAATGAACCGCTCGTATTTCTTGGGCACTTATGACGCTCCAAACTTCGTACTTGATTGATAAAATGCCTAATGTCAACCACCCTTCTTCCTTCGAGCTTTTGGGCATTCGAGTCTTGGCTCGGATGTGAAGGTCCATATTCTACTACCAAATTGGGTAGATTTTCATCAACCGAGAATCAAGCCTCTATTATAGAAAAATCCACATTGTCGAGTGGTGGTGGTATTCTTGATGCATTATCTCTTTTATTCTCCGCAGAGATATATTAGCGCTAATATTTGGGGACGAATGTTTACTTGGAGGGCTAGAAGTTGGTAGGCTTTCTCGAAAAGACAAGAAACCGGAGTCTGATTGCCCAAAATCTTCAACTGATATAGCCACATCCGAATCTTCTAGACGCGACTCATTTATTGACGAGATATTGCGGTCTTCACTCGATGCTATATTTAGAGATGTATCTACCGCTTTCACCTGAACTTTTCGATACCTTTTTTTACGAGAGCGCACTTTAGACGGATGTGGTTTGGAATTCCTACCCATTTTCAAATCAAATCGAAGCGATTTAAATATTCATAATTATCAAGAAAACTACGGATAATTGCACGTCCGATATGTAGGTCAGAGGCAGAAACTCTAAATACTGGCTTCCAAAAAAAGCTTTCAAAGCTTCCAAAAATAAAATTCTGGGTAGGGGGGGTGAGAAAAATACATAAAAAGCTAGGACAGTGAGAAAGTCGGGGTCGGACATTATTTCAAACTTTATTCAAAATCCATACTACCGTTTTTAGTGGTTTCTCAGCTCTTTTGGTATAATTTCTGATTTCAGGAAACTTTTCAACCACTCGGTCGCTCCGTTGTTTACACGCGCGAAACGCCCCTCATTTCCTATTGTATTGGTTTTTGAAAAGGGCTCGAATCTTCCCTAAGTTCAATAACTATTTTGAAATTTTTAGACCGCCTTGGGCGCCGCGTGTAGCTGGAGCTTTCATACCTCTTTACTTTCATCGGCAAAGATAAGAAATCTAGTTCTTTTGTCAACGCGCCCGACTCTAAGACTCCCCTTTCTTATGTCAGTCAAAAAAGGCTATAAAATGGAAAGCATATGGACCCACTTTAACACCCATTTCGGACGACAAGTTACCATGTCGCCTACTTTAAAATGGGCAACTTTAATTTGACTCATTCTTGTCTCAACTAATATTCAGTATATACAAGGCTTCACCACTTATAAAGCCATTCGCATTGAATAGCGTTAGATCCTAGTATAGAGAAAGTTTACTTCTGGCATTGGGATCGTTTGTAGTAGGAAAGCTTCTATATTTCCCCTATAGCTCCTGCTGCAAAGGGGGCTCGAAAGGTCTCAACCCCCGTTTACTACAGCGCCATCGTTTGAAAAAGATTCGAACTTTACCTTGGTCGTCTTGGCCCTTAAACTTTCTAAAAACTCTCCTATGTAAAGTGTACGCGTCTTTTCCCTTTAACCACCAATCTAGTACTTGTTTCTTACTAATCCCCTTTAATTTTACTGCTAAATATAATTTTTCAGCACCCCCGAAACTGGCGGGGTGGGAAGGGTTAAAGTAGATACCTTCTAAAATTTTGGAGATTTTACGTACGCTGCCCATTTCGGAGACTCGGTTTTAATTTTTTTAGCTGCTGTCTTGACACTAACTTTGGGAGCTCTAGTTCTTTTGATTTTAATTTGTTTGGGTACTGTATACGAGGCTAGAGGGGAAAAACTAGAAAGTGGGTTTGTAAATGCGTAAAAACCTCTAGGTTTTGGGTCTTTGTTAGAGGAAGGCTTGACAAATTCTAAAGCTATATCTCTAATATTCGAGCCGGGTATTATTGCATCATTAACTATAATTTTCCCACTATCTGTCCACCTAAGCTTTTCAGGGGTAGTGGACATCTGATCAACGATACTTTGTACATGCTCTATATATTTAAGGGGGATATCGTCTAACCAAGCCAAGTTATAATAGTTGGATGTCGGTTGGGGGACCGTGGGTATAGGTGGCCTAGCGATATTATGTAAATTATTATATCTGTGTAGAGTCTGTTCGTATAAGCGCCATTTTGAGGATTCGTCTAAATCTTTACGAGTTAAAATGACATTCATTTCATTGTCCAATTCCGAAACTACTTGTTGTTGTGGGTGTGGGAACGGGTCGCTTTTAAAGGTACAGCTAGGGACAAGGACCATTTTCTGAGCGTACTGCATTTTTTACTGACTACCTCCTGTTATGGCTCCGATAATAGAGGAAACGAGAGGGAAAAGGAAAGAAAAGAAACTACCGCCCTCCTGAACTAATATATCACGTTTTGTTTTCCAAGATATTCTCTTATTAGCAATTTTTCTAAGTTTTGCTGAATGCCTAGCTAATCTAGCTTATTGGCTTTTATTTAATTTAACGTTACCGTGTAAAGTATTTTCAACACACTCTGCGATTGCGTCAATTAAGGGTTTCTTGGCGTTACGTAATAAGATTCTACGTTGTTTTCGAGGGGATTTGGCAATAACGGAGAGCAAATTTCTTTGCGACCGAACGGCATAAGGCATAGTGACTAAATGAAGAGATGGCTAAACACCCGTCTATTATTATAATTATTTGGGAATATAAACTTCAAAAGGGTTGTCGGGAAATATTCCAGTCCTAAGTCTATGATTCTCGGGGCATCTTTGGTGTAGATCGAATAATAAATATCCGAAAGGTAAACTAGTAGCGTCACGGTAGGCGTCGACAGCGAAACGCCATTTATCTGCAAATATTTGTCTAGCTATTATGGAACTTTGCAATTTGTCTCTAGGTGATTTCATAAGAATAAGATAATGAGGGTTCAAAGAAACATCTCTTGAGTCTTTGGATCGATGGAATACGTTTTGGACGATATAAATTACACTCAAGTTGCGATGATGCGTTCCCTTGGTAAAAAGAGACCCAACGTCTCCTTTGTTCTCGGTCATCAAGTCATCGATGATTAAAAGGCAAGGCTTACCGCCTGTATATTCTGATAAATCTGGCATACCTTGTTTGAAAACCACAAATTTTCTCAAACTTTCGAAAAAAGGTTGCCATTCACCGTAGAACCAATGTATTTCGCTTATATTAGGGGAAAACATGGCTTCCCTATTCTCTAATATTTTTAAAACTAATTGAGTTTTCCCGCTTTGAAACGGGCCTGCTATCACCATGTTAAAAGGATGGTAGAAAGGATACATGACCTTACCCTTTGACTTTCAACGAACGAATGAGATAAAGATTGTAAAGTGTTTGTATATATAGATGAGATCGACACGTAAAATGAACAATTGCAATTTCGAAAATACATGGGATATTTAAGGAAGCATTGACGAAAAAATTAGTTAATCACAGGACATTTCACCGAGACGAAAATGACTAATTGACAATATTGACCAAAAAAAAACTATGTGACTAGATTTTATATAATGACTAAATACATGCTGACTAGATAAATAAATACATATATAAATATCACCGGGACTGACTAGATAAATAAATATATATAAATAAATATCACCGGGACTGACTAGATAAATAAATAAATAAATAAAAAAAGAAGAGACCCCTCACAGAAATAGATACTGTCGAATGAGCTCAAAAACGATAACCGTAAGGTAGCGTGCGGAAATCTTCAATTAACCTTACCTTATCCACCACAGTTCTATAAACCTTGGACTGGTCGACACTTATAACAGTGTGATCAGCCTTTCGGCGTATTTGCTTGGGGATTGGTACTTGGATTGGTTCCGCCGGCGGTTCGTAAATGCCTATAAGCCCCATTAACCGATCCATGTTAACCAAATCTTTGGTGGTATGGTTAAGTCGGAACCCCTTAACCTTCATCTCGACGGCTGTCGATCCAGTATCAGGGTTCACAACTCGGTATGCGTAGTTCTTACATCCACCACTCGCATATTCTTCGATGTAGGCCTGGGGTCCGTACTTTTCAAGCTCATTGGTCATTTCACCGAGGAAATTCCCAGTTTCGATTTCGACGCCCCTGGTGTGTAAACGTACAGTATCGAATCAGTGTCTGTATATAAAACAGACTCTCCCAAACGTTCTAAGTAGGAATAAAGCTTAATCCTAGCCATGGCAGTGGTGTACGCTGCGATCGGAACACTGACATTTTTATTAATTGGGTCAATTTCGTTGATATAACACCACTTAGCAACGCAAATATCGTCGCTAACTGGTATCAACGTCTTGACCTCAATTGCTGGGTCATAGAACAAGTTAAAGAACTTCTGTGGATCATCGAAGACTTCAACCTTGTCAAGCCGAGTCCTCTCACCAAATTTGCCCCAAAACGAATTCAAACACAGTTTGGCGATGGTACGCTTGCCAGCGTTCTTCTCGATACAGCTAGGATCAAGTTTTACCCCTTCCTTTTCGTAGTACTCTGCTACGTATTGATCTTTCTGCGCTTGAAGGCCAGCCGCTACTTTCCTGTTTTAGCTTCAGAATGCAGTTGACGTAATTGTTAAAAAGCCCGCCTGATTTAGTTAAGGGGTCGTACTGAGATATTTTGTACGACCAGGCTTCGTGGATTTTAACAACCACGTAACCCTTTCTAACCGCTAAATGGACTTCGTCCGCCACAAACGTCCCCCTAATAACTCTTTCATCGTCGGAATGTGTGCAATCCCCCTGATATTTGTTTTCAGCGCACAGCTGACACAGGGCAAAGCACAATTTCCCCCCGATCTTTTGGGGTAGAACGGGGTGGAAGAGGTTACGAGGGGGCAGGATATCCAGTTTAATAAAACCTTCAATCTTGTTAATGGGTGGGAAGTTGTCTGTCAAGATCGTTGGGTGGCCGTAAGGTAGTTTACCGTATTTGTTACACCATGGATATAGACTAGTGACGTCGACATATCGAATATCCTCTCCCGGCTTAACCTTGTGATGAAGACAAAGAGCGGAAGTACGTCCCCCGAAAAATGCGTTACGGGGATTAAGCGGTTCCCACGCGTCGATTTGGACATGAATGGAAGATAGAAAGGTGTTAATTTCGGGTTTTTGCTCCTTCAATTTGTGGAATACGCATTCCCACATTTCGATTACCTTATACCCCAGCTCCCTAAGCCTCTTATTACAGTTTAAAGTATAAGTATAGCGGGAGTGTAAAGTTTGGGTGACGTCACCGTGCAAAACCAGGTCTCTGTTTACCGGGAAACAGGTTCTACACCCGTGCCAAAAACAACCTTGAAATTGGTAGACGACCTTTTGATCTGCGCCAAGATCGTCTACTAGAAGCCCGTCGACTTTAATGTTCAAAATTTTAGGTTCGGAACCGTTAAAAGCCGACTTAATAATGACCCCGCGCTTATGGGCTTCCCACCTCAACCACTCGATGGCTACTTTAGACTGAGGGTCTTTCATTCTATAGCCGTGAGGTGGAACATTTCCAATTGAATTTGGCGCTAGGCGGTCCTTCCTGAAAACGGCGTTGCAAAGCCCGGCAATTGTCACGGCAGTGGTAAAAGGGTTAACGTCCGCAATCTTCTGAAAAATTTCCCTGTACTTTAAGAACCCCTCTCTTAAAATCCTAACGTCCAAACGGCAATAATGGATCAATTCTTCAACATAGTTGAAACCTTTTTTGGCTTCAACTGGTTCGTTGTACCAAGAAATTAAAACCGAACGTTGTTTTTCGGTTACCCTGTCTGGCGCGTAAGATTCTAAAAGAGGCATGCTTTCCCTCAAGACATAATTTGTACGCGTAGGATCTTTTGGATCAAACACGTGGTCGGGAACAAAGTTGAAGAGCAAGTGGGGGAAATGTCCCTTATTTATATTAGGGTCTAAGCCAAAAGTGGATACAAAGCTAGATAAGGGGGATGGGATGAAATTTAAACTATCTATAAATGTCAAATTCTCATATCGAATTTGCATAATCTTCGTTCCCGTCATTATCACTTGAGGGCGCCATGCTTTGATGGCTAACATGGCTTTGTACAGAAATTGTAAATCGTAGCCCTTCGCATTATGGGCTATAACCATTATTTTGGGAGAATTGTGGAATTCTTGAAGATAATTTAAAAAATCCAGAACAGGATCATTCCCGAGAAACACCCGTTCTCGAGGGCCGCAGGTGGCGCAAGTAAATTGATCAGATTTCTCGAGAATGCATTGATCACAGATTTTTTGAGAAATACATAAGATAGGAGTGTGTAGGAAAGCATTAGGGTTTGAAGGGTCTGGGGTATTTTGAACACATTCGAGATCATAAAAGATAGTAACCAAAGGATGGGTCTTAGCGTTTTTAGCCGCAGGGTGGGCTTTAGAGTCGGTAACCTGCATGAAACAATAGTGAGGGTGTGGGTTGAATTTATTACAGATGACGCAATAGACTTCCCCGCAGTTGTGAGGTGACTTGCGTTTCCCCATATCTATTGTTTTTGCGCAACGGGGGCAATTAAAAACCCTTTTGACAGACTGATAGGGTTTTGCTTCCACTAGCCTTATGGGCGTCAAAGCATTCTTGCCCCCTAAAGTCGCGATGACAAGTACCGCATCTAATTTCACCCCCCTGCAATCTTCGGCCCTTTGACAGGAATAACAATACTTTTTACAGGCGTGCAAGATTAAATGGTTATAGCCCTCCAGGCACCTCTCGCAGAAATAATGAAAATGGAAGAGAGGGCTAGGTTTGGTGATGACGTCAAAATGATTTTGATAGTTAAAAAGATATAGCCGCGGCTTTGGATTACCATCGGCACCGGGAATAAAATCTGGTTCCCCGAAGATACGGTAGGGGACGTTTGCTCTAACTGTAAATACTATGACCTGGTAATCAGCCAAGTACGATTGATATCTAGGTAGAGCACCCGCCCCCGCGCATGCGTCCAATGGTATTTCCGCTGCCACGGCTAATTCCTCCGCCATCTTCCTAAGCCTCTTTCCTGCGTTTTAGACGGGGGTGTAGAATAGTTTGCCATAAACGTGTCATCGGCATTTAAAAAGGCTATTTCTAACGAGTCTGGAAAGTCGACTAAAAAACTATCATCTTCAATAGGGAGTTCAATTTCTACATTAGAGTTGGCCATTGCGATAATTTAAAAATACAAATACCACAAAATACTAATAATAAATCTGAATAGGCCTAAATAATAATACTAAAACACAAAAATATACTAAAATACTAAAACAGTAAAGTACTTATAAAAACTAAATTGAAAGTACTTATAAAAACTAAATTGAAAGTACTTATAAAAAATTGAAAATACTTGTAACAAATTTAAAATACTTATAAAAAATACTAAAACACTTGTAAAAACTAAGTTAAAATACTAAAACACTTGTAAAAACTAAGTTAAAATACTAAAACACTTGTAAAAACTAAGTTAAAATACTAAAACACTTGTAAAAACTAAGTTAAAATACTAAAACACTTGTAAAAACTAAGTTAAAATACTAAAACACTTGTAAAAACTAAGTTAAAATACTAAAACACTTGTAAAAACTAAGTTAAAATACTAAAACACTTGTAAAAAAATTTAAAAACTAAGTTAAAATGAAAATACTGAAACACTTGTAAAAAATTTAAAATACTAAGAGTCAAATACCAATACTAACAGTTAAAAATACTAAAGCACTAAGATATGGGCACGGAATAACTCACAAGTTTTGATTGGGAGCAGAAGATTTCTTGGGCTTGCATCAACAGCGGTCAGAAGTAAACTGATGAGTAGCCTAGACTGATCCGCCCTTTTATACTTTCGTGATACAATTAGAAAAAAAATAGATCCCCCTTAATGTCATAAACATGTCTTAACACGTTTGGGCTAGTCATAAAACACTATAAATATAAATTCCATTGTTAACAATACAACTGGTTCGACCACGCCTCCCTTTTAAGGCCCTAAACCACCTGGTGTGGGGTCAAATTAAAGAATTGACAAAATAAATTCTTTTGTTCAAGTTCGGCCCTTTTTTATGGCCATAGACCTCTTGGAATGCCCCAAAAGAACAAAGGGAATAGATGCTTTTGTTCAAGTTCAGCCCCCCTTTTCAAGGTCATAAACCAACTGGTGGGGTGGCCCAATTAAAGAAAAATAAATTCCAATGCATCTCGGGGACCCGAGGTCATTCACCCCCTCCGTAAAGCCATAAATGATTTTGAGGAACTGTCAAGACTGAAAATAGGAATGATTTGAATAATTTAGTTAGAATTTATTTCAACGCTTTAAACATTTGAAATGTTTTTTTTTCAAATGACGCGTTTCGTGTTGATAAAATGTAATATATACGACTGTTTTCGTTCCGATGGTCTATTCAATTTCACATGTATTCCTATGGGATTTTAAAAATTTTAAATGACGCGTTTCGTGTGGGTACAATGCAATGTAAATGTTCAAAAACGTTTTACTTTTAACACGAAATGTGTTGATAAAAGCTAAGTAACACCCTACACTATCACCCCTATAAAGGTTTTGTCAAGACTGTAGTAGGTATAATAGTATTACAAAGAACAAATTAAGGAAAAAAATATCTTTATTTCGAATTACATTTCAAGTTTTTGACTGGTTCTAAAACGTTTTATAATTTAGAAACGTAATAAGATATGGAATATATTACAATAATAGGATCTAACTTTCCTGTCGCAAAAGTTCTTGAATAAACATTTCAATTATAGCTTTCTCGAGATTAATGCGTTTAATTCTTAGTACAATATCGTCATTCGGAGTAAGTGTTGTTGGTATGGGTTGAGTTGGCCGAATGACTTTTTCTTTCTCCCACTCTTCTTGAGGGACATCTCTGTACTTTCTGTTTGGTGGCATGTCTTTAGTCAATGGGTTTTGAATGAATATAGGCATGTTATTTGTTGGTAATCCTTGAAGTAATGGACAGTCTGCCTTGAATTTCTGATGCTCTTCGAAAACATTGCCGTTAGGTTCCCATCCTCGTAGCGTTAAGTCACAAAAATGGCATTTAAAAGCGTCTGTCCCCGAACTTAAATAGTAAAACCCATGACGGGCTAGTTCTGACGGTTTTACAAACGTACTCGCAAATGCACCAAACGTTTCTAGACGGGTAATTTCTCGATTCATCTTATCCTGGCGGTGTCTAACAATCTAATGAGGTCCGTACCAAATCAGACGCTATTTATACCCCAAATAAGGGGATGAAAGGTTAGATTAAAATGGACGCTGTTACTAAGCAGACGTTAATTCGCGAAGCTCTTTCAAAGCAAGGGAAAATAGTGCCCGTTACTTTCATCCTCGTAACTGTATTTCTAGTTGAATTTGCATTTTGGTATTTTAAAAATATTACTTTAATTTCGGGTAACGCGACAAAGTCATAACATGTTGAGACTTGTCAGGATAATGCCTTCGGGGCAAACACCTGGAAACAATTAAATGTTTCGTGGTAGGAAGAGTCACCAACTAACAAAGCAATAAATCCGAAAATAGATTCCATTCATAACAATACAACTGATTCGACTATACCCCAAACCCATTAAAACACGCCTTTATAGTAAAAATAAAAACGGATGGGGATAAATTCTTTTGTTCAAGTTCTGTCCCTTTTTATGGCCATAGACCAGTCTGAACGATGTTACGTATAAATAAAAAGCCGATGGAATGTCTTAACACGTTTGTGTGAGTCATAAATCACTCTAAATACAGATTCTATTGATAACAATACAACTGGTTTAGCTACGCCCCCCTTTTAAGGTCCTAAACCATCGGGTGGGTAGCCAATAAAGGACAATAAAAAAAAGCATCAGTCAATATACCCTCAGGCTAATTATCAACCCCGCTCTGAAGAAAATATCGCAATAAAGATCATTCAGTACTCAGCTTTTAAACCGTAAAGACCTGTCGTAAGAATGTCCACCAAAGTAGGAGCTTACACCCTGAACGCCCGTGTTAGACTAAGTAATGAATGCTATGCCGTTTTCGGGGTAAATGGGTACGAGCCAAACCTACTTTTGACAAAGGATGGAACTATTGTTACAATCTCGGAAGTCGTTTTGAATGAATTTATGGAGGAGTGGACGGAGATATATTCAGCTATGGAAAGTGGCGACTGGGGTAATTATCGTTACTTGAACTTGAAAATAAAAATAACCGTTATGGAGGGGAATATAGTATTCGAGGATGGCAACGTCTTCACTCTAACAAAGGCCGAAGCAGGGAAACTGAACGAGAAATTTAGTTTTATGAGATTTCACTTCAAGCTTTTAAATGATCAAGCCGAAGTTATTAAATGCATGTACGAAGCTATTGTAAAACGCATGAATGATATATATCAGAAATTTTGTAAGTCGCGGTACTATGTCTTACAATGATTATGACCGTGTAAAAAATTTCCTAGCAGCGTGTATAGTTCCTTCGAGCTTTTTCGAAGATTTTTGTAACTTAGTTCGTGACAAAAACTTGACGCGTAAGCTACAATTATATAATTTATTCTACATTTGCTTAAATAACGACGCGTACATTCGCGAATTAATTGGAATTGATTGTGTTCATTAAAAGTTTTTGACTAAAAACCCGATTCGTAATAATATTAAGCCTAGAATAACCTAGCATAAGCCTATCCTTTTCAGGATCTACAATAGCATAAGCCTAGCAAAAGCCTATCCCTACAGGTATCAGGCACGTGACGTTATCAAAAATTCGCCGTGACGTCACACCAATACACTAAAAATAAATTCAAATTTCCCGCCAACACCACATCACGTGACGTCATCAATTTCCCCCCTCTCCTCCCCCAACACCATCACGTGACGTCAGATTCCCCCCATCTCCCCCCCAACACCATCACGTGACGTCATCAATCCCCCCTAAAGGGTGAAGGCATAAACCAAAACATTTTACCCCCCCTGAAAGCGGGGATAGAAGGGGGTAAAATATTTGGGTTTATACCGTCACCCCTACTCTCTATAAGAATTTTTTCAAATAATTGACGTTTTATATAATCATGTGTTCAAAAGTGAAAATTTAATATCTGTTACTTCAGGCATTTAATTTTCTACATTTATCTCTTACTTTTTCCCATCTTTGTCTACAAAGACAGTTTTTATTAATATCTGTTACTTCAGTCTTAATATTTATTAAAATAGTTTAGAAACCTTATAAGAGTAAACGTTTTAGGGCGTTGCACTTACATAAGTTAAATCTTTTGGACTGACCAAGCACCTATTACATAACTTCAAACCTCTCTGCTTGACTTGACAATCAACGTCCAGTCAAACTAAAATTGCTTTCCCGTCATTTTCACATTCAAATCACAGAGCAAGCGGTAGTTACACCACAAAAAGATTAAGTAGAACTGAGCATTCCATAGATCTGAGCACCAACAGATGTCAAAGAATTGTGCACCAACACAAGTCATATGCTTATCGGCAGTATAGCTTAATTACCCGCCATCGGTAATCTAGCTTAATTACCTGCTAACGGTAATCTAACTTAATTACCCGCCATCGGTAGTCTAGCTTAATTACCCGCCAACGGTAATCTAACTTAATTACCCGCCAATGGTAATCTAACTTAATTACCCGCCAACGGCAATCTAGCTTAATTACCCGCTAACGGTAATCTAGGTTAATTACCCGCCATCGGTAGTCTAGCTTAATTACCCGCCAACGGTAATCTAACTTAATTACCCGCCAACGGCAATCTAGCTTAATTACCCGCCAACGGCAATCTAGCTTAATTAGGCGCCAACGGCAATCTAGCTTAATTAGGCGCCAACGGTAATCTAGCTTAATTAGGCGCCAACGGTAATCAAGCTTAATTACACGCCACCGGTAATCTAGCTTAATTTCCCGCCACCGGTAATCTAGCTTAATTGCCCGCCACCGGTAATCTAGCATAATTGCCCGCCATCGGTAATCTAGCTTAATTGCCCGCCACCGGTAATCTAGCTTAATTACCCGCATCGGTAATCTAGCATAATTACCCGCCATCGGTAATCTAGCTTAATTACCCGCCATCGGTAATCTAGCTTAATTACCCGCCATCGGTAATCTAGCTTAATTACCCGCCATCGGTAATCTAGCTTAATTACCCGGCATCGGTAATCTAGCTTATTTACCCGCCATCGGTAATTTAGCTTAATTACCCGCCATCGGTAATCTAGCTTAATTACCCGCCATTGGTAGTCTAGCTTAATTACCCGCCACCGGTAATCTAGCTTAATTACCCGTCATCGGTAATCTAGCTTAATTACCCGCCACCGGTAATCTAGCTTAATTACCCGCCGCCGGTAATCTAGCTTAATTACCCGTAATCGTTAATCTAGCTTAATTACCCGCCATCGGTAATCTAGCTTAATTACCCGCCATCGGTAATTTAGCTTAATTACCCGCCATCGGTAATCTAGCTTAATTACCCGCCATCGGTAGTCTAGCTTAATTACCCGCCACCGGTAAACTAGCTTAATTACCCGCCATCGGTAATCTAGCTTAATTACCCGCCATCGGTAGTCTAGCTTAATTACCCGCCACCGGTAATCTAGCTTAATTACCCGCCATCGGTAATCTAGCTTAATTACCCGCCACCGGTAATCTAGCTTAATTACCCGCCACCGGTAATCTAGCTTAATTACCCGCCGCCGGTAATCTAGCTTAATTACCCGTAATCGTTAATCTACCTTAATTACCCGCATCGGTAATCTAGCATAATTACCCGCCATCGGTAATCTAGCTTAATTACCCGCCATCGGTAATCTAGCTTAATTACCTGCATCGGTAATCTAGCATAATTACCCGCCATCGGTAATCTAGCTTAATTACCCGCCATCGGTAATCTAGCTTAATTACCCGCCATCGGTAATCTAGCCTAATTACCCGCCATCGGTAATCTAGCTTAATTACCCGGCATCGGTAATCTAGCTTATTTACCCGCCATCGGTAATTTAGCTTAATTACCCGCCATCGGTAATCTAGCTTAATTACCCGCCATCGGTAGTCTAGCTTAATTACCCGCCACCGGTAATCTAGCTTAATTATTCGCCATCGGTAATCTAGCTTAATTACCCGCCACCGGTAATCTAGCTTAATTACCCGCCACCGGTAATCAAGCTTAATTACCCGCCATCGGTAATCTAGCTTAATTGCCCGCCACCGGTAATCTAGCTTAATTACCCGCATCGGTAATCTAGCATAACTACCCGCCATCGGTAATCTAGCTTAATTACCCGCCATCGGTAATTTAGCTTAATTACCCGTCATCGGTAGTCTAGCTTAATTACCCGCCACCGGTAATCTATCTTAATTACCCGCCACCGATAATCTAGCTTAATTACCCGCCATCGGTTATCTAGCTTAATTACCCGCCACCGGTAATCTAGCTTAATTACCCGCCACCGGTAATCTAGCTTAGTTACCCGCCGCCGGTAATCTAGCTTAATTACCCGTAATCGTTAATCTAGCTTAATTACCCGTAATCGTTAATCTAGCTTAATTACCCGTAATCGTTAGTCTAGCTTAATTACCCGTAATCGTTAATCTAGCTTAATTACCCGCCACCGGTAATCTAGCTTAGTTACCCGCCGCCGGTAATCTAGCTTAATTACCCGTAATCGTTAATCTAGCTTAATTACCCGTAATCGTTAATCTAGCTTAATTACCCGTAATCGTTAGTCTAGCTTAATTACCCGTAATCGTTAATCTAGCTTAATTACCCGCCATCGGTAATCTAGCTTAATTACCCGCCATCGGTAATCTAGCTTAATTACCCGCCACCGGTAATCAAGCTTAATTACCCGCCATCGGTAATCTAGCTTAATTGCCCGCCACCGGTAATCTAGCTTAATTACCCGCATCGGTAATCTAGCATAACTACCCGCCATCGGTAATCTAGCTTAATTACCCGCCATCGGTAATTTAGCTTAATTACCCGTCATCGGTAGTCTAGCTTAATTACCCGCCACCGGTAATCTATCTTAATTACCCGCCACCGATAATCTAGCTTAATTACCCGCCATCGGTTATCTAGCTTAATTACCCGCCACCGGTAATCTAGCTTAATTACCCGCCACCGGTAATCTAGCTTAGTTACCCGCCGCCGGTAATCTAGCTTAATTACCCGTAATCGTTAATCTAGCTTAATTACCCGTAATCGTTAATCTAGCTTAATTACCCGTAATCGTTAGTCTAGCTTAATTACCCGTAATCGTTAATCTAGCTTAATTACCCGCCACCGGTAATCTAGCTTAGTTACCCGCCGCCGGTAATCTAGCTTAATTACCCGTAATCGTTAATCTAGCTTAATTACCCGTAATCGTTAATCTAGCTTAATTACCCGTAATCGTTAGTCTAGCTTAATTACCCGTAATCGTTAATCTAGCTTAATTACCCGCCATCGGTAATCTAGCTTAATTACCCGCCATCGGTAATCTAGCTTAATTACCCGCCACCGGTAATCTAGCTTAATTACCCGCCACCGGTAATCTAGCTTAATTACCCGCCACCGGTAATCAAGCTTAATTACCCGCCACCGGTAATCTAGCTTAATTACCCGCCACCGGTAATATAGCTTAATTACCTGTAAGCGTTAATCTAGCTTAATTACCCGTCATCGGTAATCTAGCTTAATTACCCGCCACCGGTAATCTAGCTTAATTACCCGCCACCGATAATCTACCTTAATTACCCGCCACCGGTAATATAGCTTAATTACCCGCCACCGGTAATCTAGCTTAATTACCTGTAAGCGTTAATATAGCTTAATTACCTGTAATCGTTAATCTAGCTTAATTACCTGTAATCGTTAATCTAGCTTAATTACCTGTAATCGTTAATCTAGCTTAATTACCTGTAATCGTTAATCTAGCTTAATTACCTGTAATCGTTAGTCTAGCTTAATTACCTGTAATCGTTAGTCTAGCTTAATTACCTGTAATCGTTAGTCTAGCTTAATTACCTGTAATCGTTAGTCTAGCTTAATTACCTGTAATCGTTAATCTAGCTTAATTACCTGTAATCGTTAGTCTAGCTTAATTACCTGTAATCGTTAGTCTAGCTTAATTACCTGTAATCGTTAATCTAGCTTAATTACCTGTAATCGTTAGTCTAGTTTAATTAACTGTAATCGTTAGTCTAGCTAAATTACCTAAAATCATTTAGTTTTTGAAACGAAAGAGAGTAAAATCAGATAAAAGTCCGCAGTATCTAACCAAGGAAATGTAAAGGGTTTAGATCCCCCTGAGAGGCTAGCATTCTATGGTAAAAGGAGTGAAATTTGAGGAGTGCGCAAGTTTTCACAAAATTAGTGATGACGATAAAATGCTTTTTATGCCATTATTGTTACGGGATAATGCCCTCTATTGGTTCCGCTCCTTCCCCCAGGAGTTGATTGGGCAGAGTTTAAGGGAAGATTAAAAAGGCACTATAGAGTAAAGGATGAGGGAGCTAAAGCTAGATTAGACTTGCAGACCAGAAAACAAAAACCTAATGAGTCCATAGATGAGTTTTTCGGTCATTTTATTAGGGTTAATCAGGGTTTAAGCCCCCCAATACCGGAAGATGAGTTGCTCATCATTATGAAACGTAATCTAAGGATGGAATTTAAGGGATTACTCATGGTTCTCCCAGCAGACACAATAACAGAACTACATGACGTTTGCTTAAAAATCGAACAAACTTTTGACTTACATCCCCCAAGCCCATCCAAAAAGGAGACTACCCTACCTAATAAAGCAACTCAAGACCCCATAGTAGTTAGAGAACAGGTAGCTCCCGCGATTGTGAATAGCTCCCAGACAGGGACTGGTCAAGGGTGTACCAATTGTAAGGGACAGGTTACTAATAGGGACATCCAGTACGGAAGTACTAACACCCCTCTTCCGGACGGATCACAAACCCCTACTTCTACCCCAGTTGTTCCACAAAGTCCTCCAGCTCATAACTACCGAGCTCCTTTCCCGAGAACAAACCCCCAATCTAGGCAACCTCAACGGGACACAAGAAGACGTCCCCTACCAGACGATTACCCTCGTCAAACTAGAATTTTTGAAAGAAGAAATCCAGCCTATGAACCACGAGAGCAACTGCCTCGACAACGAGCCCTTCCACCTCCTCCAAGACGCCACTCGAACCCGGAGAATCAAGTTCCTCCGACATCCCATCAGGAAGCACGTTCCTTCACCTGCTTTAATTGTGCTGGTCAAAATCACTATGCAAGCGAGTGTCCATCTCCACGGGTTAATAGGCAAAGAGACCCGGATTCGGGAAACGCCAACCCGGGGGGGAGTCACAGAGGACGTCTCCCTCCCGCGTCTCGATAGTCCCTAACGAAGAAGAAGGAATTGTGACAAGATCGCCCCTTCGACTTGTCACAATCCAACGAAGACGAGGTCTTCCAAAACGGAATCCTCATTTATTAAAGATCAAATTTGAACATTTAAGCCGACAGACCAGAATTGACAATGGGGCAGAAGTATCAATGATCAGTCTAGATCAGTGGAGGGCCATTCAAAGGTTTAGAGGAGACGTGAGACTAGAGCCAAACTCAGAGAGATCCGAATGCATAGTTATGGGAAATGGACAGTATTCCTTCACCAAAGGCTCTACTGTCTTAGACTTCGAAATAACGTTTGACCAGAATATTACGAGGCGATTTAGCCAGGAATTTCATATCGTCCCCTCCTTACTATGTGACGCCATTCTAGGCCAAGACTTCCTTGAGGACTGGAACACGATCATCGACTTTGGGAACTTGACTTGTACCATTGATGGACTTTCCCTTAAATTAATCGACGTATCGGACGATCAATTACCTCCATCGCCCCAGATGATCTCCAATGTAAACGAAGCGGTTGAATCAACCTCACTTTCGCGAAGGCAAAAGAGAGAGTTGAAAGAACTCCTCCTACGATTCCCTGAATTATTCAGTGACAAATTAGGGCGCACTAGTTTGGTACTGCATGAGATACATACCGGCAGCGCTGCACCTATTCATAAAAGACCATACCGCGTGAGCGAAGATAAAAAGAAAATCATTGAGCGTAACATCTACGAGATGCTGAAGGACGGCATCATCAAGCCATCGACTTCACCATGGGCTTCTCCCGTAGTAATCATAGAACAGGATGATGGATCAGGAACTGGGAAAAAGAAGTATAGATTCTGTATAGACGTTCGGGAACTCAATTCCATTACAGCCAAAGACCCCTATCCGATTCCTCGAATCGATGAGACGCTGAACAAATTGGGAAAACCCAAATACATCACCGCCCTGGACTTGAAATCGGGCTATTGGCAAGTCGAGATGGAACCAGGAAGCGCGCCCAAGACTGCCTTTATAACTCATGCCGGCAAGTATGAGTTTAATGTTCTCCCTTTTGGACTCTGTAATGCTCCGAGTACCTTTCAGCGTTTGATGGATGAAGTATTCCGAGATGGAGAAAAATTCTCTATCGTCGTGTATCTGGACGATATCCTCATCGCATCCGAAACATGGAAGAAACAGAAAAATGCTCTAGAATACGTCATGAATAAATTGAAGAACGCTGGTCTTACTCTTCAATTGAAGAAATGTCGATTTGCTCAGTCGGAAGCTGTAGTCTTGGGACATGTCATAAATGAGACAGGAATCTACATCGATCCATCCAAGGTGGAAGCCATCCGAAAATATCCTCGACGAAGAACTTTAAGGCAACTTCAACGCTTTCTGGGAATGGCCGGATGGCATCACCGCTTTATACCCCATTATTCGAAACTGGCCACCCCACTTAACCACTTGAAGAAAAAGGGAATCATATTTAATTGGGGTCCTGAACAAGAAGACGCCTTCCAGAAAATCAAGGAAGCGATTTGCAACTCTCCACCTCTGGCTGCGTACAAGCCAGACGCCCCCAGTATCCTGACCACTGATGCCTCAGACGCAGGTTTAGGGGCTATGTTATCACAGATCCAAGACGAAGTTGAAGTTCCAATTGCCTACGCTAGCAGAAATCTTAGAAATGCTGAAGCGAGTTACAGCACATCAGAGAAGGAATGTCTCGCGATTCACTGGGCTATTAGACATTTCCACCCATATTTGGAAAATAAACAATTCACGGTGGTAACAGACCACAAGGCTCTACAATGGCTTTTTGGACTCAAAGAACCAAATTCGAAACTTGTCAGATGGGCGATGTATCAGCAGACATTTGATTTCAAGGTTCAACACAAAAAAGGCGTTGAAAACGTCGTCGCGGATGCCCTTTCAAGAGCTCCGATTGGACTTTATGCCATGTCAGTCGCTTCCTCGGTGGAAGAAGAAGAGAATCCAGGTACATCATCCGAAGAATCCAATGCCCCATCGAATCATTCTCATCTCGCTTATGTTTTGCCACCATACCCACATGCGAACTTTCACATCTTCGACCGCGATGATATTATAACAGCTCAAGGAGAAGATCCTATCATCCGTCGCATTATTGAACTTTTACGACAAGATAATCCTCCGGAAAACCCAGATTCTGAGATGGTGAACCATCTAATCTACCACAAGGCGTCCGGAGTCCGCCCAGCAAGGATTTACTTACCACGATCTTTAAGAAGGGAAGCAATACGACTTCTACATGACCATCCACTTTCCGCACACAGAGGGAAATATAAGACCAAGGAAAGAGTCGGCTACAGGTACTGGTGGCCTGACCTAGAGAAGGATGTACGGCAATACGTCAAAGACTGCGTCTTATGCCAACAATATAAGATTAGCAACCGCAGAACTCCAGGACTCATGATTTCTACCGTTCCAACTGGACCATTCGATAAAATCGGAGTCGATATTATGGGACCATTTCCAGTCAGTAGAAGAGGATACAAGTACCTCCTTGTCTTCACGGATTATATGACTAAATTTGTCGAGTTAATTCCCTTGAAAAGGATCACTGCAGATGCTTGTGCATTAGCCCTCAAGAACTTTGTCTGTAGATGGGGCGCACCAAAACAGATCCTCAGTGATCGAGGAACCCAGTTCGTGTCCTCCTTATGGCATGACACATGCAAGTTATTCCAAATTGGTCCTATTCATACCTCCCCATATCATCCACAATCAAACATTACCGAACGAGTCAACCGTGTCCTGGGCGAAACGATCTCCATTTATGTCGAAAATAGTCATCGGACATGGGATGAAACGTTAAATGCTCTCGCCTTTGCAATCAATTCCGCTCCCCACAAGACGACGAAACGATCTCCCTTTTATTTAAACATGGGACGAGAACCAAGACTCCCCTGGGACATAGACATTGGTATGCCGCTCGAAGAATTCGAAGATCGTTCCGAGACGTTAAGAATCCTCCGAGACCAATGGAAGCTAACAAAGAACTTTTCAAAACTGGCCCAAGCCAAACAAAAGAAGTATTACGATCTCAGGAGGGAAGATCTTGAATTCGATGTCGGAACTATCGTTTGGAAAGTAAAGCACCCTTTATCCAACGCCAATCTCGGACGAATGGCCAAACTTTGCCCGAAATGGACCGGCCCGTTTAAGATCATTGAAAAGAGAAGTCCTCTGGTCTATATCCTTGAGGACATGATTTCTGGACAAAAGACCGGCCCCATTAATATCTCCCAATTGAAATTGTATCAAACACCGGAAGCTCCATTGGAAGAAGACGAGGAGCGTAGTTCTCCAAGAGAAGAACGAATGAACCCATCGAACCTGAAAATCCTAATCAGGAAAGCGAGGAGACGAGACCGAAAGAAATTGTCTCTCCTCTTCGACCGAGAGAACGCTCTACAGGTGGAACACCACCGCGAGAAATTCCTGAAGAAGTCGTCTCTAAGGAAGGAGTTCGGAATATGGAATCCACTATACCGAGCACACCTGTTACTCCAGTAAGGACAACAGTAACACCACCTCCCGAAGGAACGCATACTCCCAACGTATCTCAAGACAAACCTCGACCACCCTCTGAGTCATTCGAGGAAGTTGTAGAAATGATCGGACCATTCCGATTTGTAGACCGAGTTCCGAAAAGGAAAACTCAGGAACCAGAAGAGGTTATTCCAGATGCTCCTCGAGCAGAAGTACCTCAACCGGAGGAAGTACATCCAGAACCCGACTCGCTACCACAAGGAACCATACCTCCCTCCGCGACCACACAAGTATCTCCGAAGCTTACGGCTGAGAGAACTAAGAGGGACCACCCTAGCACCACGTCAACGGAAGGTATCCGACCTAGGAAGAAAACTCTTCGGAAATTGAGTACGTCTACCGATAACGACAGAGCATCCGACACGGAACCAGAAAGACGAGGTCCTCCGATGACCCCCTCCGCGGCTCCAAGACGAAAGAGACAACCATTGAGAAGAAAGTCAAGTAGTAACCCCACTAGCGACGAACCTGAGATCCCCGATCTCCGTAAAAGAAGTCACCCGACAACAACGTCGTCTGGTATTAGACCAAAGAGGAAGCAATTTAGAAAGGCCTCCAGTAGAAGCCCACCGACTGAGGATCCCAGGGTTAGATCACGTCGACGAGTAGTTCGACCGAGAACTCAAGAGCAAGATGAACTGAGTTCGTCCTCCGAAAACGTGAGCCGAATTGTAAGTACCGGACGAAGAAAAAAGCGAGCCAGAGTGCCAACAACAGGAAGTTCTTCTACAAGACCCCAAGGGAAGAAGCAGAAAGCTCACACCTTGTCGACTAGCCCGGAAGGCGATCCTCCGCCTCCCGCTATAACAGAAGGATCTGAATCTTCGAGTAGTGACGAAGACACTCGACCCCTAATAACTCCCTCCATTCCAGAACATAGAGCCACGAACTATGAAAAACCGTTCCGAAAGGGGTGGATTCGTGAGTTATGTTATCGCCATACGGTCCAACCCGGAAAAGTGGACATGGATATCTATTATTATCCCCCAGGCCGGAAGAGCCGTATGTTACGTTCCCCTAATGAAGTCAGTCAGTATTTAAGGGAGAAGGGCATACGAGATCTAGATCCGAGTGACTATTGCTTTAAAAGAATGCCCATAGCCAAACCACCTTGGGAGCGAGTACGAATCGCTCATCCGAGACGAACTATCTTAACAGCGGTTTAACTTCGATGAACCGACGCAGCGCGTTGAGCTGGTGGTCATCCGATATGGAATTTAATTATTTATTATTACGATCCTTTCTAGGATGGACTCTCCACGCTCGCTGTATCAAACTGGAACCCCACGGCTACGCCGCGGCACCCACCAAATATGCGCTCCCGAAGACTACCTCCTACACCCCCTACCACGGGAAATGCCAATCGTCTCCTTGCCTCCGGCAAGACACTTTGAGTCGAACGATGTCCCATCCGCGCAAGCAGTTCCACGCCAACAACAAATCATTGAGGCCTCTCCATGCCCACCAATCCGTCCTCCGCATCGGGAAGAGGTTGAAGAGGATATAATTCTCCTGCACCCAACAGACGCGGACCAAGTGGAACCAGCACCACCAATGATCGAACCAGAACCGCTTTATGATAGACATCTCCAGCCACGAAACATTGATCTTCCCGTACTAGTGGAGCAGGCTGCAACCTTGCAAGAGACGATGGAGCGTATAGCCCAGCTCCTCCCCGTACCCTTTCCGCCGGTTCCGACCCTGGACAACACGTTAGAAACACCTGACCCTGCTCCCGTGGAAACGGACACTGCTAACGCCATTGCCGCACCTCTCGCGCCCTCAACTGCGCCCATCCCTGTCGCTCTAGCCCATCCAATCACTGCTCATCACGACGTCGTCCCCAACGCTAACGCCACCGCCCCTCTCCCAGAGGATGGCGCTACCGCCTCTATCCCGGCGGCTATGAATACGGACACTACTCAGGTGATGGACCCTACCCTCAGTTCCGAGATGGATGCCGGAACTCCAGGGAGTACGAGCCCTTGCGAAAATCCTCGCCGTCCCTCAGTACCATTTCGAGATACTCTCCCGTTGTATACTCAATATGAACATTACGACCAATTATTTGTCCAAGATCTCCCGTACCTTCGAGCTCCAGCCTGCAACCGCACCCTTTTTCCGATTGCGTGGGAGGGAATGCTAGAATCAGACCGTGCCCGCTTGTACCCGGTAACACCAGGAGGATTCCCGTACATAACGCGTCCGGCTGCGACCTATTGTATGCCCAGTGTGCCAGGCAGTCGGTCTCCACCGGGCGATGGTCTGCCCCCGCAAGTTCGCACAAAAAGATCGCAAGAGAGGCGTTACATCTTCTCGCGTGGACTATTCGGAGTATCCGGATCAGTGAAAAAAAAAAAAAAACACTTTTTGTTATATATATTTCATTTATTCCCCGAGCTGGTTCCAGACCCCCGTTTCCTTCTTTTAAGTGTGGGTGGATGCAACGGAAGTCGTTGCAGACGACGGCTGAAAAAAAAACAGAGACTAGCTTATGTCCAGCCAGTCGTCATCTGTAACTCCTCCCCTTTTTGTATGTACCGACAGAGGCGATAAGAAACGCCGCTTTTCATGCAACAGTTAGTTGCGGTTTGTTTTCTTCCCGAACTAGTTGAAGTTCGCGCTCTTCTGGAACCAGGCTCGGATAACGTTCCGCGATAGGAATTACTAGTCGCGTCATCCGCTTGGAATTTGTTTTTTTGGAAGTTCGGATATCGAGTTAACAAAAGCTTTTGTTTACATTGAAGAAAAAGGTATGTGTTTGATTGATACTTCAGCTCTTCCGCTCGGAATGAGATAGGCCTATTTTCCCTATCTCTATTTTCCCGCGGCTTGCAACGATTCCCCTTTCACGACCGGCCACTTCCACTTCCCGGGGTTAACTGTTGCAATGGTATGTTTTTTTTAACAGAATGAAAGCTATATAAGCCCCTCCTCCTGGTATGATTTTTAGCACTAGTGGAAGGAAGCCTGATGTTGCATGACGTAGTACTGCCAAGTCCCTATTAATTTGATTGCGAGAAGTTTCGGTGAAGTCCCGAGGCCCGAGGTCCAAACTAAATCAGGAACCAAGCATTTTCCAGCAACGAGACCGAACTCATTTGATTGCGGGAAATTTACGGGAAGTCTCGAGGCCCGTGGTCCGAATTAGCTCATGAAAGGAGGGTTCATAATGTTATTAATACCAAATTAAGAGTGAAAGGAATGGGGGGGGGGGCGGCCTTCCTACCCAATCTGTCAATTCCTCGCTACTAAAATATTCTTCAGCGGGAACAGCAGCGTTGGCGTGACTTTGCGCTGGCGTACCCGAAGACGAGACCACGGAACTGTTGGGTACTACAATTAAAGAAGAACTTGAGGTCGGAGGTGTGCTCTGTTTTGGCGTTCTACTACCATCGCTTCCTGGCCCCGATCCACCGCCGCTTTTACGATGCAGCAATGGACTTTTCTTGCGTTTCATCCTCTTAGTTAGGCTTAAAAGAACACTACAATCATAATCACTTTAATGTAGAAATAATTAAAGGTCTAATAGGGTAATGGCACCTACTTGCCTTTGACTGTATTAATCTCTATGCATAGTTAACATGGAGTGCCACTACTCTATAGTCCAAATGGTAGTTTATTAACCAAATTAATGTAGAACACTTAATGATAAAATTTTTAATAAAGTAGACTTACGATAATAATTCTTATTCCCGAATGATGTGTTATTAATTATAAATTAACAAAGCTTATAATCATTAAGCCTTGGTTCTTTTCCTTTCCCATTGAAAAGATGATTAAGTGGAGGAATATGGGCTATTTATATCTCACTTTGAAACTGTACGAATAACAATAATAAAACTTAGCTCCATGTTTAAAATTGTAACAAAATTATAACAGCGCTATTTAAAACCACAAAACCTACAGTTAAACTTAAGGAGTATCATTTACAAGTCAAGGATTACGTTTACCCGATGGACCCTAAAAGGCACACCTTACACACTAGCACACTTTACACACTCTTCTGAAAAACGCTAATTCGTACAAATTATATCATTTTTCACACTGCAAACTCGTACTATACATCCTAGCTGTCAGAATGATGCAGAAAAGCTTAGTATACAGCATTTAAATTATTATCAATTGAAATAATAACGTTGTTCAGAGTAATTAGAGAATATTAAAGAATTTTGGAGTTTGTACGAGCACTTCCTTAGTGGGAAGAATCCCGGGCCGTCGGAGGTGTGCCTTTTCCATGCCGTTGCACACCTCTCTTCTCATCGGCGGTGTATTTCGCACACCTCGTCGACGACCAATTCTTAGTGCGATGAATCCCGGGCCGTCGGAGGTGTGCCTTTTCCATGCCGTAGCACACCTCTCTTTTCATCGGCGTTATATTTTACACACTCCGTCGACGACCAATTCTTAGTGCGATGAATCCCGGGCCGTCGAGGTGTGCCTTTTCCATGCCGTTGCACACCTCTCTTCTCATAGGCGGTGTATTTTGCACACCTCGTCGAAGTATTTTGCACACCTCGTCGACGACCAAGGCTTAGTACGAAGAATCCCGGCCCGTCGAGTTTTAAGGAGGTGTGCCTTTTCCATGCCGTTCCACACCTCTCTTCTCATAGGCGGTGTATTTTGCACACCTCGTCGAAGTATTTTGCACACCTCGTCGACGACCAAGGCTTAGTACGAAGAATCCCGGCCCGTCGAGTTTTAAGGAGGTGTGCCTTTTCCATGCCGTTGCACACCTCTCTTTTCATCGGCGGTAAATTTTACACACCCCGTCGAGGACCAAAGGTAAGTACGATGGTATTTGGAAAGACGAAATTTGTTGGCGAATTATATAACATGAAATATAAGTACCGATAATTTGACACGGTAAAAAACTGAAACCATTAACAATCTATGAAACTTGTAATCATTCTTTGGGAGCCTGAGATTCCTTTGAAGTGTACAAAAATTTTGAAGTGAACTTCTCCAGAAATGAGTTTTTCTCCATGTAAATGGTACTTATTGGTGTCTAAAATTAATTAACAATTATTTCTAATTATTATTCACCATTTTGATAGGATTTAATGAAAAAAAAGACAAAAATCGATTTTGCAGATAATTTTTGTTTAAATTTTCTGAAATCTTATACAGAAATGTGTTTTTCTCCAAGGAAATTGTACTAATTGGTGTCTAAAATTAATAAACAATTATTTATAATCATTATTTACCATTTTGATAGGATTTAATGCCAGATCGGCATATATAGTACGTACTTACAAAATACATTTTTATGAAAAATTAACAAAATTTAGGTCCGTGTTAATCCACTTCTTTGGGTATGAGTTTTGTACTCAATTTAATATTAAAGGCACAATGTTTTTTTGGTTAGAAGATAAATGTTAATTAATTAAAAGAAAAGGTTGTTTTTATCCACTTATTGGGATAATGAAGGTTTGTACTTTTTTGCATATTATAGAATATTAAAGGCACTTTTATTTGGTTCCAAGATAAATTTTGATTAAATAAACTAGAGGGTTATACTTTTATTGTAGTTTTGTACTTATTTATATATTATAGAATATTAAAGACACTTTTATTTGGTTACAATATCAATTTCGATTAAAATAACAAAATAAAGTGTCTTTTTTATCCCTTTCTTGGGATATGAGATCAAGTTTGTACTAAATTATTTCACTTTGTACTTTTGTATTTTTTTAAACATAATACTAGTCATTTTCTTGTTTTTAACCCGGTTTCTTAAAAGTTTTTCCCCTTGAAAGTTTGCAACGGGTCTGCAGACCTCGTTGCAGACGACGCTTGCCTTAGAGGTATAACCTTTCATATGTCCAGCCCCAGCACTTCTCCCACCCCCTCCTCTTTTTGTTTATCCGAGGCGACAAGAAACGCCATTCAAATACGATACGTCAGATGCTTTTTGTTTTCGACAGTGATCGGTAATCACTTCACCGGCTGAAGGAAAGAACCAGGCTCGGGTTCGTCGTACCGCATTTCAATTACGCGTAAATTATTGTCGCGTTATCCTATCGGAATTATTCAAGTTTCCTTTTGTCGCGTTATTTGTTGAATAAAGAGTTTTCGTCGACATGCACAGAAGGTATGTGTTTTCTTGCTTTTAAGTTTCCGCTCGGAAAATAGGCCTATCGCTAATTTTCCGCGGCTTGTAACGATTCCCCTTTCACGACCGGCCACATTATTTCACCGGGGCAATCTGTTGCAAGTTCTTTCCCCTTTTCTTTAAAGTTCTTTCCCCTGTTCTGTCCCCTTTTCTTTAAAGTTCTTTTTCCTTTACTTCAAAGTTCTTTTCCTTTCATCTTGAAATAATGACCACTTTTCGAATTGCACACCTATCTGTATGTTTCTGACAATTTTCAAATGACAGCACTCTTATGAGCCCTGCCAACTAGCCATTGAAAAGGCGAACAGAGTTCAGGAGGAAAGTCAATTTCTGTAGGATCCATCAGACCCACACTATGCCTTAAGTTTTTGGTTTTATAATTTAAAAATTTGTAATTATAGTTTTGACAAGAACTTTAATTTGTAAAAAAAAAATTGTGGCTCTGAAAAATGACAGTTTCTAAAATCCGAGGGGCATAATTATGGTGTACCTTTTCTTTTCTTTTTAAATTTTACCAAACTTTTCTTAAAGTTATCAATTGACCATTTAAAAAAATTGTCTCCTGACACGGCACAGATGTGGCTTACCCGTGGATTTTTTTTAACTTATACTTAACTTTAGAATGTTTATGACATAGTTTAAAGTTGCAATACAAAAATAAGGAACAATTATGACCAGACCGTCTTTTTTTTTAAATTTTTTAAAAACTTTCCTTAAAGTTATCAATTATTTGCAAAGTTACAAAACAAAAATAAGGCACAGTTATGACCAGACCGTCTTTTTTTCAAATTTATAAAAAAAACTTTCCTTAAAGTTATCAATTATCACATTTTTAAAGTTATCAATTATCACATTTTTAAAGTTATCAATTATCACATTTTTAAAGTTATCAATTATCACATTTTTAAAGTTATCAATTATCACATTTTTAAAGTTATCAATTATCACATTTTTAAAGTTATCAATTATCACATTTTTAAAGTTATCAATTATCACATTTTTAAAGTTATCAATTATCACATTTTTAAAGTTATCAATTATCACATTTTTAAAGTTATCAATTATCACATTTTTAAAGTTATCAATTATCACATTTTTAAAGTTATCAATTATCACATTTTTAAAGTTATCAATTATCACATTTTTAAAGTTATCAATTATCACATTTTTAAAGTTATCAATTATCACATTTTTTTAAAATTGTTTCTTGACACGGCACAGATGTGGCCTACCCGTGGATTTTTTTTAACTTATACTTAACTTTAGAATGTTTTTGACATAGTTTAAAGTTGCAATACAAAAATAAGGCACTTATGGCCAACCCGTTTTTTTAGCCACATCGTAGTATACGATGAGGCTCTTAGTTTGACCCGAGCCGTAGTAGTAGTACTAGTAGTAGTCGTGGCCGGAGTTTTCGCTTTCGTTATCGTCAGATTTTAGCTTAAAAGGAACTTTATATTAATACCCTATTACCATAACCCACCCATAGGGGTAACTGGGCTCGGTTAGAGATTTAATTTTAATTAAATTTTTTTCAGATCCCAGCCGGGAATCGAACCCGGGTCACTCACGCAGCAGACAGATATTCTACCACTGAGCTATAGAGACTTGATAGAAACCCCGAGTTTTTTATTATTTATTTTTATCTCTAAAATGTCGGGGTGATGTGGGGTGGGGTACCTCTTAATCTGTGGGGTCGGATACTTTTGAATTTTTATCTGTGGGGTCGGATACTTATGAATTTGTATGTTTGGGGTTTTTAGCCTTATCGTATCTTTGGGGTCGTATACTCCACCAGACTTCATTAATTAAAATGAAAGTGGCGAATTTAATTCTTAAATGAACTTGTATCTTTGGGTTCGGATACTTCTGAACTTGTATCTTTGGGGTCGGATACTTCTGAACTTGTATCTTTGGGGTCGGATACTTCTGAACTTGTATCTTTGGGGTCGGATACTTCTGAACTTGTATCTTTGGGGTCGGATACTTCTGAACTTGTATCTTTGGGGTCGGATACTTCTGAACTTGTATCTTTGGGGTCGGATACTTCTGAACTTGTATCTTTGGGGTCGGATACTTCTGAACTTGTATCTTTGGGGTCGGATACTTCTGAACTTGTATCTTTGGGGTCGGATACTTCTGAACTTGTATCTTTGGGGTCGGATACTTCTGAACTTGTATCTCTGGGGTCGGATACTTCTGAACTTGTATCTTTCGGGTCGGATACTTCTGAATTTGTATCTTTCGGGTCGGATACTTCTGAATTTGTGTCTTTCGGGTCGGATACTTCTTAATTTGTGTCTTTCGGGTCGGATACTTCTTAATTTGTGTCTTTCGGGTCGGATACTTCTGAATTTGTATATTTCGGGTCGGATACTTCTGAATTTGTATATTTCGGCTCGGATACTTCTGAATTTGTATATTTCGGGTCGGATACTTCTGAATTTGTATATTTCGGGTCGGATACTTCTGAATTTGTATCTTTGGGGTCGTATACTCCACCAGACTTCATTAAAGTGGAAGTGGCGACTTTAATTCTTAAAATAACCATTAAAAATCTAAATTTTTTAAAGCTAAATGGAAAGAAAGGTATAGCTTGTTATATTTCCCCATCCCGCGGGCGCCGGCCTTGACTGGCTGAGGCTCCGCTCTGCCTCTGCCGGTATTACGGCTTATAGGTAGTTAACATGCGATGACACTACCCTGCCTCTACTTCTATTATGGCTTTTGGGCAAGTTAACATGGGATCACACTACTATATGTCTTTCATTTTCGTTAGCTTTTCGCCAAAAATGAAATCATTGTGAGAGTTGGGCTTATCTAAAGTGAGATAAGGTTTGCTTGCGTTGGTTCTCTAAGTTTTTTGAAAACCAAATGGAAATAAAAGGTATAGCTTGTTATATTTCCCCATCCCGCGGGCGCCGGTCTTGACTGGCGGAGGCTCCAGTCTCCCTCTGCCTGTATTACGGCTTATAGGTAGTTAACATGCGATGACACTACCCTGCCTCTACCTTTATTATGGCTTTTGGGCAAGTTAACATGGGATCACAGTACGGCTTATAGGTAGCTAACAGGCGATGACACTACCCTGCCTCTACCTTTATTATGGCTTTTGGGCAAGTTAACATGGGATCACAGTGAGAAAAGGTCTGCTTGCGTTGGTATGTTAACCATTTCCTGCTTTTTATGTTGGGCGTTTTCTTAAATCCTCTTCATTTCTGGACTGAAATTTCAATGTCGAGGTGTGTATTTTTGTGTCGGTGAATATTTTTGTGTATAAAAACGAGCGTTAAGTTACACCGTAAAGTTTTTCTACCTTTTAAAGTGAAAGACTGGCTTAGTGTTTGGTTAATCTGTGAAATATTGCTACAGTGTTTGGTTAATCTGTGAAATATTGGTACAGTGTTTGGTTAATCTGTGAAATATTGGTACAGTGTTTGGTTAATCTGTGAAATATTGGTACTGTGTTTGGTTAATCTGTGAAATATTGGTACAGTGTTTTGGTTAATCTGTGAAAGATTTGTACAGTGTTTGGTTAATCTGTGAAAGACTGGTACAGTGTTTGGTTAATCTGTGAAAGATTTGTACAGTGTTTGGTTAATCTGTGAAAGATTTGTACAGTGTTTGGTTAATCTGTGAAAGATTTGTACAGTGTTTGGTTAATCTGTGAAAGATTTGTACAGTGTTTGGTTAATCTGTGAAAGATTTGTACAGTGTTTGGTTAATCTGTGAAAGATTTGTACAGTGTTTGGTTAATCTTTGAAGATTGGTACAGTGTTTGGTTAATCTGTGAAAGATTGGTACAGTGTTTGGTTAATCTGTGAAAGATTGGTACAGTGTTTGGTTAATCTTTGAAGATTTCAAGTAGGATATTTAACTTTTCTATTTCTTATATATCCCATATTCGAAAATAGTTCTTTGTCATAAGCTCATAAAGAAGAATGTCTGGTAGCGAAAAAGGGGACGATTTAGATGATGGTGAGAGAAGTAAGAAGAAGAAAGTTAGTGATAAAAAGGGGAGAAATATTGTGGATCCTGAGGTTCGAGCAAAATTAAATGCTAGGCGCCGAGAACTATATAAAATTAAGCGCGAAAAAGAGATAATTGCCGAAGCCGAGGGGGGACAAGGCCTAGGAGCCAAAAAAATTTTGATCCCTGAGGTTGAAGCTAAGTTAAACGCCAGACGCAGAGAATTATATAAAATTAAGCGAGAAAAAGAGACAATTGCCAAAGCCGAGGGAGAGCAAGAACCCAAAAATAGAGAAAGTACTACAACGTATATCGAGGGAGGGCAAAATGCAAAAAATAGAGAGAGGACTAGAATTTGTATGGCGGAGCGAAGGCTAGAACCCGATTTCCGGGAAAAAGAGAAAGCCTACAAAACTGAAAGAAGGCAAGAGGAAGGAAATAGGAAAAGGTATGCAGCTTATATGGCTGAACGAAGGGAAGAACCTCAATTTCTTTAAAAGAAGAGGGCTAAGGAAGCACAGCGAAGAGAAGACCCTGAATTTCGGGAAAACGAGAGGACCCGTATGGCGGAGCAAAGGGAAGACCCTGAATTTCGGGAGAAGGAGAGGGCCAGCATGGCGGAGAGAAGGGAAGACCCTGAATTTCGGCAAAAGGAGAGCGCCAGTATGGCTGAGAGAAGGGATAACTCTAAATTTCGGGAAAAGAAGAGCGCTAAGGTAGCGGAGCGAAGGGAAGACCCTGAATTTAGGGAAAAGGAGAGGGCCAATATGGCGGAGCGAAGGGAAGACCCTGAATTTAGGGAAAAGGATAGGGCTTATATGGCAGAACGAAGGGAAGACCCTAAAATTCGGGAAAAGGAAAGGGCCAATATGGCGGAACGAAGGGATGACCATGAATTTCGTCAGAATGAAAATTTCGCTACCTGCTTTACGAGGGCTATTAAAAAGGATGACCCGTTATATCAAGAATTTTTATATTCTGAATCGATTAAAGATGTACCTACGCACAAGTGCGAAATATGTTCTAGACTATGTTTTAAGAACAGTTCGACCTCAATAAGTATAGAAACTTTTCAGGCACGCGTCGGATTAATTACCAATGTTTTAACTCCCTTAGTGGAATTGTGCATGCCTTGTCATGCAGCCATATCAAAGGGGCTAGTTCCAAAATACAGCCCCGTTAATGGCTTTTTTTTTCCAATCGTAAATGAGACCATTACAGGGTTATCTAATCTCGAGCAACGGCTTGTTAGCCCTAGAATTCCTTTCATTCAAATACGATCTCTTGGTTGTGATTCGCAAAAAGGGTTAAAGGGCACCGTTGTTAATGTTCCTTGTAACGTGGACACGTCCTGTTCCGTTTTACCAAGGCTGCCTGACAACACACATACAATACAAGTGAAATTAATGCGTCGAATGCAGTATAATAACCCATTTTTGTTTGAAACAGTGCGCCCTAAGCTTATTTTAACCGCGCTTAAGGCTTTGCTGCAATCACCACTTTATAAGAAACATTGTATTACTCTTTCGGAGGACCTCATGAACACGCTGGTGCAAGAAACGGTTGATTTCGTCGTAAACGAAAACGACAGAAATATTGCTCTAAGTGAAGCCGCACAAGTGAACGAGACTCCCTCAATCGAAGGTGATGAACAAGTGAGCAAGAGTGTCAATGTGCAGGAAATTGATAGTGACGAAGAATGGGTTGAGGAAAAGGAAGAAGAAAGCGTCAATTGTGGAGCCAGAGATTCGTTGCTATTATCAGCTGATGATTTATTGGACACAAATATCACGATGACCTTTGCACCAGGAGAAGGTAGCCGTCCCGTGTCTTTGCTATACGATGAAGATTGCGAAGAACTGTCCTTTCCTCGAATTTATGGAGGGCAGAAAAGGGACATTAAGGTCAAATGCAGCTATCAAGATATTGTAAAATGGGAATTGCTGTCTTCAGACAGAAGGTGCGCTAGCGACGTGACCAATCTATTTTTTAAATGGTTAAAGATTGAAACCATGAAAGTCAGTCAAGCAATTCAAATTTGTTTACGCAAAACTAAGTCTTCTGACGGCCGTGGACTAACAGCGGGGACACTGAGACTGGAAGGTGGAATTGAATCGCTACTTCACCATGACGATGGTTTCAGAATACTGGAGCCCCTTCGCAACTCTCCCGCATTTTGGCAACGAAAATCGAGGGACCTTCTGGCCATGGTGAGACAACTCGGAATTCCAACGTTTTTCCTGACTGTAAGCGCGGCCGAAACCCGATGGCCTGAGTTAATAAATGCGTTGTTGGTAACTGCTGACAAAAGGATAACGAATAACCAAGACATTGAAGCTATGGCTTTCAAAGATAAAGCCAAGTTGATTCAGGAGGACCCTATTACATGCGCGAGATATTTTGATTACAGATTTCAAGCATTATTAAAGTACCTCAGGAGCAAGGTTGGACCTCTGGGACTAGTGGTGGACTATTCTAGGAGAGCGATCGCTCTCTTAGATAAGACTTGATACCACCTATAATGCTAAAGGAGGGTTCTTTGATTGGCCGTAATGTTTTTCATATTGTGTTTGCTGCTTTGAAATTTTGCCAGTGAACTAAAATTTGGACCCTAATTTTGTGGTTAAAATTTCAAAGAGATCCAACTAATAGTTAATTCTATAAAGAAAAAAGTTGTTAAGGGTGGTTTTAGAATCCATAAAATGAATCCGACATTTGGTGAAAGATACTATATTCTTCCATAGAGATAACATGGGATTTTTTTTAATAATGACCTTCTCTAGGAAGGCATATAAAGAAAACTATTCATTCGTTACGTTTGGGAACCATCTTAAATGAAAGATAACATTCCATAGAAGTGCCTTTTCTTAGTTTCATTAATATAAATTAAGTTTAAGTATTGATTTTTATCATTATTAACAAATACTTTGACTTACGTTGTTCTGGGTATTGGAATTACGGAGTTTTTGTCGTGATTCACGCCGTTAGAGGGATATTAAGCAAGAAAAACATGGCGTTTGAGCTCGGGTGCTTGTAGGTACTTGTGGGTGCTTGTAGGTACTTGTGGGTACTAGTGGGTGCTTGTAGGTACTTGTGGGTACTAGTGGGTGTTTGTAGGTACTTGTGGGTGCTTGTAGGTACTTGTGGGTGCTTGTAGGTACTTGTGGGTACTAGTGGGTGCTTGTAGGTACTTGTGGGTACTAGTGGGTGCTTGTAGGTACTTGTGGGTACTAGTGGGTGCTTGTAGGTACTTGTGGGTACTAGTGGGTGCTTGTAGGTACTTGTGGGTGCTTGTAGGTACTTGTAGGTACTTGTGGGTGCTTGTAGGTACTTGTGGGTGCTTGTAGGTACTTGTGGGTGCTTGTAGGTGCTCCTAGGTACTTGTGGGTGCTCCTAGGTACTTGTGGGTTCTTGTAGGTGCTTGTGGGTACTTGTGGGTGCTTGTAGGTACTTGTGGGTGCTTGTAGGTACTTGTGGGTGCTTGTAGGTGCTCCTAGGTACTTGTGGGTGCTCCTAGGTACTTGTGGGTTCTTGTAGGTGCTTGTGGGTACTTGTGGGTGCTTGTAGGTACTTGTGGGTGCTTGTAGGTACTTGTGGGTACTTGTGGGTGCTTGTAGGTACTTGTGGGTGCTTGTAGGTACTTGTGGGTACTAGTGGGTGCTTGTAGGTACTTGTGGGTACTAGTGGGTGCTTGTAGGTACTTGTGGGTACTAGTGGGTGCTTGTAGGTACTTGTGGGTGCTTGTAGGTACTTGTGGGTGCTTGTAGGTACTTGTGGGTGCTTGTAGGTACTTGTGGGTACTAGTGGGTGCTTGTAGGTACTTGTGGGTACTAGTGGGTGCTTGTAGGTACTTGTGGGTACTAGTGGGTGCTTGTAGGTACTTGTGGGTGCTTGTAGGTACTTGTGGGTGCTTGTAGGTACTTGTGGGTGCTTGTAGGTACTTGTGGGTGCTTGTAGGTACTTGTGGGTGCTTGTAGGTGCTTGTAGGTGCTCCTAGGTACTTATGGGTTCTTGTAGGTGCTTGTGGGTACTTGTAGGTGCTTGTGGGTACTTGTGGGTACTTGTAGGTGCTTGTGGGTACTTGTAGGTGCTTGTGGGTACTTGTAGGTGCTTTTGGGTGCTTGTGGGTACTTGTAGGTGCTTGTGGGTGCTTTTGGGTGCTTGTGGGTACTTGTGGGTACTTGAAGTTGCTTGTGGGTACTTTTGGGATCGTCTTTACGAAGTTTTAAGGATATCTGAATTTGATATTGGGCTTATGACAATTTTGAGCTAAATGTTAATCGGACACAAATCAGCATTTTTAAAAATTTTGTAAAATTGTCAAATTTGGTCCTATTTCTGGAATTTTTAGGGGGCGCCTCGCGTTTCAATAAATGATTGTAAAAAATTGTATTATGTTAATTACAATAAGAATACAAACTTTTATTGATTTACGTTTTTTTTTGAAGTATCATTATAAATAAATGTCTGATTGAGCTAAAGTTATGGTCCCCTTTATATATGTTTCTGCTTAGTGCAGATTTTGAAAATGTAAAACAGTTTCTCAACATTCTTAATTAAAATGAAGACTGAAGGAACAGATATTAATCAAAAATGTCTTGATTAGAATCAAGACCTAAAAAGTATCGATAAGACTGAGGCTATCACTTGTCTGAAGGATCAGATATTAATTTTTCTTTTTAATTGAAACTTAAATGTATGCTTAAGAAAAAACAACGTTCCATTACCGTTTTCCGTTGAAATAAATTATTTTACTGGTAATCAATTTCAAAAATTTACTTATCTCGGCTTTTCGACCACAATTCCATTCCCCGAAAATATTTTATCATTACATTAATTACTTTTGGGAGATAACGTGTTAAAATGACCTATAAAACAATAAAAATCTGTAACAGCGGTCTGTTTAGCCATGTCAACAACCTTTAAAAGTTACAAGGACTATATAACCCTTTCGAGACTAACAGGACCTGAGCAAACTATAGCTTAACCTGCTATTAATACGACCAGGGAGAATTGATGTAAACTGGAGTTGAAATTTCATCATGTGCGACCTGCGGCCCTGAAACTCTCCCATAGTACCAGTGTGTGTAGAACATAATTTTTTCGCTGTTATCTGCCAAAATCAATCTTTCTTGGTAGTGCCGCCTCCTCACTTGAAATTTTCATGATATATTAAGGTTTGAACGAACAAAATTCTAGATTACTATTTTTACTACCATGTCCCTCTGCTAACTTGAAGCAAACTTTCCTCTCTTTTTGCTGCTCATTACCGGTGACATTCCCTTGACTTTCTGTTCGTTATAACTACAATCATGAGTTTATTTATTTCAAACCAAAATAAAAAAAATGGATTCTTTTCCTTTTGTGCTACTTAGAATTTACAAATGTATATAACGTTGTGCCGTGACATATCAAATAGACTCTAACCATTGTTAGAAACTAGAAATTGGGCAGTAACACTGATCATGCCCTGAACTATGAGAAAGAACAATACGACGGTTCACTAAAGTACACTTGATATTACATCATTTTGCAAAACCGCGAGTAAAAATCTTACTGTCCCTATTGAATTTGGCGCCATTGGTTTTAGAATAATTAAAATGTTCCACTGCGAAGCGTGCGGGTCATGAATGGGGATGTAATGTCTTTAGGAACCTTTTAAAACGCAAAACCATACACGTACTCTCCCAAAAGTAATTAATGTAATGATAAAATGTTTTCGGGGAATGGAATTGTGGTCGAAAAGCCGAGATAAGTAAATTTTTGAAATTGATTTCCAGTAAAATAATTTATTTCAACGGAAAACGGTAATGGAACGTTGTTTTTTCTTAAGCATACATTTAAGTTTCAATTAAAAAGAAAAATTAATATCTGATCCTTCAGACAAGTGATAGCCTCAGTCTTATCGATACTTTTTAGGTCTTGATTCTAATCAAGACATTTTTGATTAATCTACATATGATGAGCTATTAGTTTGACGTGGCCTGTAGTAGTAGTAGTAGTAGAAGAAGATGTAGTGGCATTTTTTCGTTCGGTATTTTTAAAAGTACTCAGAACTAAGCCTTGTTTATCTACTGTTCTGAGTTGCTATAGACCAAAACGAATATTGCACGCAGGGAAACAATTTTCCCGGGGCAAGCCTCCAGGAGACACCGCTAGAGGCATAAACAAGTTGGCCAGTTTCTCACGTGCAGTGAGCTTATGCTGTCTCCAGGGAAATTATACAGCATGGAGGCGTGCCCCTGGAATTTGTTTTCTCTGCATGTATTATTCCTATGGTTGTATTGCTGCAATTTTCAACAAGAGCGGTCACCAAAGTATGCACTCTCATATAACAAGTTTCAGTGAAAAAGCTTTGTCGCCTTTTTTTTTTGAGGAATTTTCTAGAAAATTCTGCGTAACTTTTTTTTACTCTCTGGTGAGACTTTGATCAGTGAAAACCAGCCTTAAGTCACTGAAGACCGTGCGTTGAGGAGAAGAATGCATAGTTTTCAGACTAGGAATATTGATGCCATTTACACCAGGAGGCTTGGGTACTTGGTGGACAAAGAGCAGTACCAAGTAGCTCCTCCTCCTGGTGTAAATGGAATCAATCCTCCTAGTCTGAAAACTATGTACATAGGGTGCTAATAAATTAACTTAAAATATTCAGTTCAATACACACGTAGTCAAGGGATTCGAAACTAGAGTTTAGAATGTTTGGTTTTAATCCCTAGATACGCACAGCTAACGTTTGTAAAGAAATCGTATTTGAATCCACTTTGAAGAACTGTACCTTAATTAATAAATACTCGTTTTCAAAGGATAGGTGTATCATTCAAGGAACCCGAGGGAACTTAAGATAGAATATTAAAACCCAATTCCAATAATGATGAAACCTTAAAACTTATCAAAGCGAATTTTCCTAGATTTTTCCCGGAACCTCTTTTCATAATTCAATGTTCATCCCTTGAATATTTCAGTGTTTTACAAAGTTTAAAACGCCTCGGGATGAAAAGTTTTCAGAGCAGAGTGTTTTTGCTTTCCCGGTTTTTCCATAAAAACCGGACGTTGTAGCCAGTAGGCATACTGTAGGACGGATAAGCAAGCTCTGGATAGAGGGAACAAACACTTTGGATGAATTGACCCTTTTCAAAATCAGGGTTGCAGCATCGTCTGCTTGAAAGAGGATGAAGATATAGGGCTTCAAATTTACCAGTCCCCCAATGTCCATTTGTTTGAAGCCATATCTAACGTCTTTGTTGTAAACATGCCAATCAAGGTTACGTCTGAAAAAAAAACAAGGTGGTCAAACACCATACTCTATAGACCATTTCGATGTAACTAAGAGGGAAAGACACGGGGGTAAAACTCAGCCTTCCATCTCGCCTTTTGGCGCCTGTGCTGTAGTCATTTTGTATCATGAGAGTGCGGAGAGACGACAATGAATCAATGTATGTCCGGGTTATCTATCCCTTTTTTAAGTCGAAAAGGTCTATTTTTTACCTTCCGACTTTTGAAAAGAGTCTAATCCCTCACAGAGTTCATTGAATTCAAATTAAAAGGAGCAAACCAAAGAGGGTATAAATAAGGGGAGTTGAAACTAGCAGCTCTTGCAAAGCGCTTTCACTTTGGGAGTTATCGCTTTTCTTTTTTAATTATTTGTGATATTTTCCCTCTAATATCCAGTTCACCACATTTTAGCCAATAAGAGGGCAGAGAAACATGCACGCGCATACTGGAAGCTCACAGGTAAACTTTCTAAGCGAGAACACTCCAGTCAATCCTTCTAATCCTCCTCTTTATACATAGTTTTTAGACTAGGAGGATCCATACCATTTACACAGGGAGGCCAGGCTTCATATGTTACTCAAAGAGGCCTGAGCCGCCTGACTCACTGATGGAGTCTAAAGCCAGTCCTCCTTGTGTAAATGGTATGAATCCTCCTAGTCTAAAAACTATGTATACCTTCTTTGGGTTTGGGCAAACCATCAAGACTTGTGTTTTGGAGTGTCCACCTCCTCACTAGATGCGAATGGAATATAAACAAAGTTCTAAGACACGATGTTTTTTTCTTTTTTGACAAAGAATAAACAAATATAAGACATAATAAAATTTCTCGGAATACCCCTCATTTATTTTTAGACAACTTTCCTTTTCATCAAAAGGAGAAAAACAACTTATTTTTTAATTCCTACACTCTGTTATGCATGGGTTTAGGCAGAAATTCTGGCTTAGGGACGGCTCGCTTAGGGACAACGAAACGTAAGGATGATGAAAATTGAAAGCGAATAAAGGTAAATGGATTACATCGCGCCTTAAAATTGTATCGAATTATCCGTTGCTGGAAAAGATTACTTCTGGCAATATTGCTTCAATGTCGTAATTCTCGAAAGGCTTTCGTTTAGAGCAACAAGGCTAAGAAAGGCTTTCAACTTGCGTTTCCTATGACTTTATTTTCTTGGGGTGAAGGTTTAAACAAGATGGTCAATCGCGAATTTGTTCCTACCAATTGGATACAGATTAAGCTATAGGTCTTTCATATTATAATTGAGAAGTGATATCTAGTTTATTAGGGAGAAGGTATAAGATGCCTAAGACTCCGGACCTTTTCCCTAGTAAACTGGATATCACTTCTTGTTATAATTGAGAATACATACAGCCAGCCCATACAGATAATAGAAATCATTGTGGGGCCATAGAGATAAGTAAAACTTGATGGAAGAGCCATCGAACCAACTCTAAAACCTTCATTTTAACACCACTACCAACATCATCTTCTTTTTCTTCATCTACAACTAAGAGCAAACTAATAGAGCGTCGTATACAACACATACGATGTGGCTGAAAACTGTAGAAAAATAAGCCCTGAAGATAATATGGAAAACAGACTGTATGGGGGAACAAAATTGCTTTTCATTTTTATCTCATAATTTTCAATTAAGGCCTACATCCTCTACAATGGGAGATGGTAAACAAGAAACCGTTTAATAGGGAGATAACATAACACTACAGTTGTGGCTGTTTGATAAGAGATTAATTACTATGATACCAGGCCATACTTTTCACTCAACGTAAGCCTTTCGAAAAATATTACGGCTTATTTCATGAAAGAGTGGGAAATAACAGCAATACATACAGCCATAAGTTCATAAGATATGACACTACTTATACTTCGTAATGCTAGAGACTTACTGAGAGCTAGCCTTGAGCAGGACCGGATTAAGCAATTTTGCGGAACACCAAATGTCGCTAAGGGGGAATAGTTTAACTCAATGCGCTCCCAAAAAGCCTTGCCCCCGGAGGCCAGTGCCCCCTCGGCCCCCCTTTAATCCGGCCCTGGCCTTGAGATTCGACTATTCTCGGTTTTACAGTCCATAGGCTATTTAGTCTGTACTTGGACTTTTACTGCGCCTGCAGGCGTCACTTTAACAGAATCTATGACCTACGTCACTTCATGACAAGCTCTCAGTAACCAGTGACAAACTTATGGAACTTATCTTATGAACTTATGATACAGCTAAAAGGAATCATTGTGGTCCCATATCTCCCATGTTAATTTCTATGCGGGTTTTGTGGGCCGGACTTGTGTACTATACGTCACGCCATATAATTCTGAGGTCTTTCTAACGGTGATTTCATTGGTTAGTAGCAACGCAGTCCCAAGGTGCAACGCGCAGCGAGATAGAGTATTCGCGAGGTACAATTCGACATAAGTAATGATTAGTCTATCTCTTCCAACAACATTCGCCTAGATGCGTTGAGCAAAAGGCTACGTAATTATTCCTGGTAATAAAACTAACCCAGTCTGTAGACTTTAGCTTTTAACACTTTCGGTTTTTATCCACTTCTGAAAAAAAATAATAATTAAAATATTCTGATTGATTTTAACTTAACTAAATTAAGTTAGCTACGGGGGTCCCTAAAATGAATTATTAATTAGTCTACCCGTTAATTAACCTAGCTGGTTATTAGAGAGGTTTGGAAATTGACCTAAAACGTGTACGTGTAGCGTCAACCGCCTTAGACGTTAAGCTAAATTGAATATTAATTTTCTCGTTCCATACTTGTAAGATCTTACAAGTTTTCGGTCAATATTTAAATTCTCTATTCTCTACATAACCTCTGACCTTTAATAAATTAATATCTTTTATCTGGGCCTAAAATCAATCATCCAATTTCGCAGAGACGTGTATGTTAATCGTGATTAGTTCTAATATTGTTCGAAATTTCATTAGAAATGGTCTAATAGCTACTGACAAAAGCGCATTGAAACGAAAATAGATCTGAGTGGGTTGAAATGAAGCTGCTCTACAATCAGTGCCATCCATACCTAGGAGAAATATGAATGTAATGAATTATAAATGAACTAAATTTATTCTCAAAATTTAATATATTTACACTCCTAGCTTTTGATTCGGTGAATTTATATTTTTGAAAAATTCGCATTGATTATACAAATAAGACTTAATACATAAAGTCATTAAGCTGGTTTAAATATTTGATGTTTGCCAATTTTGGAAATGATCTTTCACTTTCACACGTCATTGTAAGGTATATTCAAGAGATCACCAATACCCGATACAAATGCGAACACGAATCGATACCGATCAGTACCAATATTTAATTAATCACTATGATGAACTTTAACCGATACCGATACATTAATACGGACAGCGCCGACTATACATAAGTAGTGAAAATTCGACGAAAATCTAAACTTAAAGAGTAATTTCATGAAGTATATTACTAACATAAGTACATAAGATATGTTCCATAAGTTTGTCACTGGTTATTGAGTGCTTGTCATGTAATGACGTAGGTGAAACGTTGTCAAAGCCTTAGTACAGACTAAATAAGAAGATGGAAGTCCTGCAAAACCTAGTGTAGTCAATTCTCGCTTGTCGTTCTAGAAATAGCTCGAGCTGTAAGTCTCTAGCATTACGAAGTATTGGAAGCATAACACTTATGGAACATATCTTATAAACTTACGCTACTACGTGTAATTTTAAAGGTTTATTTTCCAAAATAAAATCACTGTTTTTTTTAAACAACCAGTGTATATGCGGAGAGGGACTTGTATCCCTGTACTTCTAGTCGCTGTTAATCAGGAGGTACAGGATGCCAAATCAAATATAGTTAAATTAGAAACCCTAATTGTTAACGCTTTTAAAAAACATCATTTAAAAATTTCACAGTCCTTAGTATTTAATTTGTTTCACTCATTAAATTTTTCGTAGCTTCTTATGGTTCACATTTTAAAATAAAATCTATTCAATTGGTTCAAAAAGCTGGAGTTGTCTAAACTAAAATTATCATTTTAAGCCTTTTTCAAATTATGGATAATTAGTATTATTTATAATTAAAGAAAGAAATATTGAGTAGGAAAGAAAACAGCTTTTATTAGGTGCAAACACGTCATCATCGTTACTAGTTAAATATTTTTCGTGCATACGTTATACGCCTGCTGTTGTTAAACACTAATGGGCTCTGAAAAATTAATTATTACTCGCGTTTGTACATTTTCGAATACGAAATTATTGTAAAGAGTTGAAAAATAAATTCGTAAAATTCCCAGAAACAAGAAATATTTTCTTTCAACCATGAAATAATTAAAAACATTCCGTTTTAATGTAGCTAAAAATTGTTGAAAAAGATATACGTTCGCACTACATTTATTTTCAAAGTGTTTCCACCACCAGAATACTTTGTTATCATCGGCAAGTTAGGACTTGAAGGATTAAGTAATTAATCAGAATATTTAGTAATTAGATCATTATATGGTTAATATAGATGAAAAACCCGAAATCACTCATACCCATTATTGGTTCGAGCAGGAATACATAGATTTCTTGAACTTGGAATCTTTAAGAGGCCATTTTCTACCTTTCTGCTTGAACTAAAGAGGAGGTATGGAAACCGTCACAGTGACGTCAGGCATGGTTTATTCGAGCTTAGAAATCAAGTGATATTGACGCAGCTCGCGATCCATGCATGTCTCAAACGAGTTATCAAAAACATCATGTACATTCGAATAACAAATGAGATGCGAGGAGGGAGGAGCTGGCGGTTTGACGTAGTTTTAAGCCCTTCCCCTTACCTTCAATCAGATGTTACTATGTTGTCTATGGGTGTTTAAAGATTCAAGGTAGAAAAAAATCTAAGTATCCCTGGTTTGCGCTTAAACCCTAATAAGATATGATAGTGTGAACGCTGCTTAAATGATAAAAACATAATTTGAAGTCTGACAGCTAAAACTTGCTACAATTTACATACAAAATATCCTTTAGATACGTTAGTTTCCTTGTAAGATTGAGATACGCGCAAAATACTAGAAACCTAGATACAAAACCATTTAACTTCGTAGAATACGCAGAATAAGATAGATTAGTACAATTGGAATGAACGCTAACGGTGAAATAAATCGCGGTTGGTTCTTGGAACTCATAGTTAGCTTTACTTCCGTTTGAACACTACATTTTTTCTTGGAACAATGCTAAATCTAATTTAGGTAATCCGTAATCGTATGTCTCAAATTTCGCTAGTTTATCCTTAGAGGAGAGAGTGGGATGGAGTCGTATCTCCATACCCATATCGCAGCCTCTGTAACCCCCATCTTCGGCAACGAATTCCTCCCAGCATCCTCGCTGGGCGTTTTGGAAGGGTCGTACGGTACTAAAACGTCGATAATACCCCCTGTGTCTTAAAAATAGAAGGCTTTTTTCTAAATCGCTCTAGGCGGCAGCAAAAGCTATAGGGGTGTGCGCACGGTAATCTGGGAAACTTTCATTGCCGCAAATGGTACACTAACATTACTACTCCATCTCCCCTCTCTCATAGACGTGCTACTCCTCGACCTATAGTTCTCTCTTATTCAATCGAAACATGTTATATCTCTTGTTTGATTTCAATATTTGCAGTCGCACGACACAGGTCTAAATTGGATCCTTGAATTATATAGGTAGGCTTTGGCAAGTACGTCTCAGATTTCGCTATTTTATCCCTAGAGGAGAGAGTGGAATGGTGTAGAATCTCCATACCTATAACGTATAGTCTCTGAACCACCATCTTCGGCAACGAAGTCTTCCCAGCATTTTAGGCGTTTTGGTAATTGGGTCGTACATTACGATAGCTTCGACCATGCCCTTTGTGTCTTAAAAATAGAAGCCAGTCCACAATCATCGTCTACCGAATTGTAGGGGCGTGCGCAAGATATAGTGGGAGATTTTCATTGCCCACCAACGTTTACTCTCTGCTCCAAATTTTGTCAAGCTATCTGTTTAAGTTCGGCTAGCAAATTCCGAGTTTTCTTCTTTTGGAATCGGTTGACCCAGGACAGGTATTCCAAGTCAATAATCTATCATATTCTTGCATACCAGACACGTTTTATTCCTTGTGAAGGTGGAAAATACCGATCTTCAAAGAAAGGTTCTAAAGACACTAACACTCTTTGTAAGATCTGCGAGTTTCTGGGATTTAGAAGTTCCCGACAGAAGCTAAAAAGAAAAAAGAAAGGATTTTCCGAGTAAGTAGCTCGTGTTTCTCTTCTCCCAAGGGGGCATTCCAATTAAGAGAGTAATTTTTCCATATTGGGCGTTGAAAAGAGAGAAGAAAAGCGGCGAAGAAGAAATATTGACAAGAAATGGGGCGTAAAGGCCCATTCAGACTATAGACTAAAATCTTACGTTCACGTCTGAGAGCAAGTTAATTCGAGAACGACAAGCGAGAATTGACTACACTCAGTTTTGCAGTCCATCTTCCTATTTAGTTTGTACTAAGTCTTTCACAGCGCCTCACCAGGCGTCGCTGAACGAGAATCTATGATCTACGTCACTTCATGACAAGCTCCAGTTTGTAGCCAGTGACAAACTTATGGAACATATCTTAGGAGCTTTCACGCGTCGTTGGACTGCATAAAAGATTCGTGGGTTTAGTTTGAATCTTTTCCAATTTCGTCGGGCAATGTCGAGATGACACCACCTCGTTAGCGCCTTTTCTTTAGCCATAGCTCACTCGATCATGTCTTACTGACGCAATATTGAGTGTGCTACGTTTTAGGATTCTTGGCGCGGGAATTGTCTTATTGGATTCGGCTATTTTAGTATTCAAAAATCACCATATATGCGACTTGTTTTAAGTCGTCTTCTCTCACGTCTGAACAGAGAAATGAATGTACTCCGAGTACCGAACTACCGACACGACCCAAACGAAATTAACAAGCGTAAGATATTACTGTAGTCTGCATGGGCCTTTATAAAGATCGGTAAAAATAATGTATATTCATTTCGACTCCCACGAGGCTACACATAAAATTAGACATCTGAAAAGGCCCATAAATGAAGGGAAACATTACACAAAAGCCATAGAAATACTTGGCCTATATTTCTATTGGGCTTTAATTAGAAGAGTAACTTGATCCAGTAACTCATTTCACCTTCGCAACCAACAAAGTGTTAAGAAGAAATTAAGGTATACCATTTCTTTGAATACCTTTCTTCTTGGCGCGATACCTCTCGTAAATTTCAATTGATTAGCCAGAAATTTTGCAAATTCGTTTAAGGTACCCTATACTTAAGAGTTGTTAATGTTTTGGGTTGAAATCGGTGGCCATATTGACAAATGAAGGCTCGAATATTAATTTGTTCGAGAGCAACATGAGGTCGTGAACCTCCCTAAAGTTAATTATATTTATTCCTCACTTGGGCCAAGAGGAAGAAAGGATTCTTTATCAGGAACGCGACTTACACACCTTTCCCTCAAAATGGCGGAGTCAAAGCAAAGTGGGGGGAAAACGGCTGATTAACTAAATGGGGTCTGACGTTGAAAAATGGAAACTTTCCATTGACAGCTCCTTGTAAAGTATGAGGTCGGACTACATCAGCCAATTGAACATTGAAAAATTAGATAGTCCAACACTCCAATGGCAGATTGAACTAATTTGAAGTGACGTTAATCGTATGCTAAAATTCCCAGATCACCAGTAAGAAAAATAACTTAATTAAGAGCCAATTAGAAAGAAGCTGTAAAGAGATTAAATACAGGCGTCGGAAGAGAGATAATGAACCAAAAGTGTTAGGGTATAATTTCGCAATGTAATTAAAAATGCGACACATAGGTGGATTACTCCTTAAATATTTAACTTCGAATAAGTTAACTTCCGTAAAGATAAAAGAGCCCGGTAAGGCTTGAAAAGGTGGAATAGTATTATCTTATTCGGCGCGCACATCTCAATCTTTGTAGGGTTGTCATGGCAACGGAAGTGAAGGAGTGGTCTTAAGGCCGGCTTTTCTTCCGTTTGGCGGGAAGCGAGTGTTTTAGAAATACCAATTTAGGAAACGCGCGATCTTCAACAGGTTTCAAACTAACGCTACCCAAGAGATGATCACGCGAAAGGAT